>JBAKBP010016549.1:0-50000 GCA_037953745.1 Lithodes maja | reverse complement strand
TACAGTATAAAATATGTATACAGTATAAAATATGTATACAGTATAAAATATGTATACAGTATAAATAAACATATAGGCCAACAAAATAAGCAATACCCCCTTAACCGGTACACAGAGGGATGAATGGTAATCCATGGAAGGGAAGTTGATATCACTCGGTATTTTAACCCATCCTGTGCAGGCGACATCTTTTTAATTATATGCTAGCTAAATTTAGACGAGTTTATGAAGCTTACGAAGGATATATGGTAGCTAAAAGGCTTAAATGAAATAGTCTGTAGCTTATCAATTGGTAGACATCCTTCTTAAGCTGAATAAGATTGACTACTCATTGACAGATTATAATGTAAAGGATGTCACCGGTACAGAAAGGGTTAACCCCTTCTGTACCGGCGACGTCTTTTTAACTTTATTCTGGTTACTATTAGACGGGTTTATTCAGTATAAAATGGGCTTCCTGCAATTTACGGGCTTGGAACTATCTCACTTAATTAACCCTTGTAACAACCACAGATCCTTCTTAAACTGCACCAAATCGTCTAAATACAGCAAGAATAATATTTAGAAAACGTCGCCGGTACAGCAAGGGGTAACGATAACATAATTCAGTAGCTTGACCTTTTATACCCGTCATGTAAGACAATGTTTTACAATTTGGCCATGAGAATTAAGGGGGGTGACCTGTTTTGGTTCTGTCCTTTTCTATCTTTCTCTGGCTTGTATCCATTTGGACCCATTCAGCCTACTGTTTTAAGACGTTTATCCCCATCCAGGAGTCAATTTTTTACTGGTGAGCGGTAGCGAGCCAGCATATTTTTTATTTTTGTTTGACAGCAGGCTAAATTTGTAAATTTTTCGATAGAAAACTGTCTCCGGCGAAGCCGGATTTCTTCATATAATGCTGGCTCGCTATCGCTCGCCAGGAAGAAATCGACACCTAGATGGGGATAAACGTCTTAAAATAGTTGGCTGAATGGGGCCGAATGGATACAAGCCAGAGAAAGAGAGAAAAGGACAGAAATAACAAAAAGCAGGTCACCCCCCTTCAGTGGGTATGGGGGGTTTATAGTTCCTCATTTATACGGTATATATTATTCTCATTTATTATTAGTTTCCTCACAAGACCTCCATCAAGCTATAAAAACACCCTCCAAGACCTTCCTTCAAGATCAATTAGTACACTTATAGGTAGACAAGTGTCACTGCCGAAGGATGGTACGTCCTCTTATATTACAGGCTCGCTATCGCTCGCCAGGAAAAAATCGACACTTAAATTACACGAAAAGTCTTAATATTGATGAAGAAATGGGGCGAAAGGTCCTAAAATCGCCAAACTAATGGGCCGAACGTCATAAAATCTGAAAACTAATGAGACTAAACATGAGGAAGAGAGGGAGACCAATAAAACGACCCATCTCCCCTTAAGTGCGTGTAGGCGTGTGTGTGTGTGTGTGTGTGTATAATAATAATAATAATAATAATAATAAACGGTTTATTAAAGAATGGCAGCCTCATGAGCTGAAAATACACATTTTACAATTTAGTGGATGAACATGAGATGTACAGATATGAGGATGGTAAGCTTAGTTTACAAACAAAATAAATAAATACAATAATGATGCATGTGCAGAATACAAATTATCATAAAATAACCATGAGAGTAAGTGATATACAGTACATATACACTTTTATTTACTTACTCATATACAGAACAACACAAACGCTCACGTATGTACACAAACATACATACATACAGAAACTGTTTTGGTATGTCAGGGTAAAGAAGAGGGTGCAGGTACTACAATGGGAGGTTAATCCTCGGTAGTGTAGGTGTGTGTGTGTGTGTGTGTGTGTGTGTGTGTGTGTGTGTGTGGGTGTGTGACAGAAGGCGAAATATGGAAGAGGTGCAGGTGAAGGTGCAGATGGAAGGGTGCAGGTACTACAATGGGAGGTTAATCTTCGGAGGGTAGGTGTGTGTGTGTGTGTGTGTGTGTGTGTGTGTGTGTGTATGTGTGTGTGTGTGTGTGTGACAGAAGGCGAAATATGGAAGAGGTGCAGGTGCAGGTGCAGATGGAAGGGTGCAGGTACTACAATGGGAGGTTAATCCTCGGTAGTGTGTGTGTGTGTGTGTGTGTGTGTGTGTGTGTGTGTGTGTGTGTGTGTGTGTGTGACAGAAGGCGAAATATGGAAGAGCTGGGCGTTCTATTGTTAAGGGTGGAAATACATGGATGAAGAAACGCGAACACTTAATAATAGATAATGCTTATGCATAGATTTATAATCAGAAGTTGCGCTAGTGAGCAATATGTTCTCGCTCATATGTACGTATACTTACATACATATGTGCATATGACCATATAAATACACGTACAGTACATATATATATATTATATACCTTATATTCTCAACCGGGCTCGAACCATTGACAGCACATACACACAGACATACATATACATAAATATATGCACATTACATGCTTATATGCTCTTCTCTTATCCTACCTGATACTCTCAGCCGGGCTCGAACCACAAACAGTATACACTATAGACACATATATATATACATAAATAACGCATACATACATACACATATACGCACACATACATACACATATACTGCACATACATAGATACATATATACACATATACATAAACAAACTCAAGCAAATACATACATAAATTATATTCTAATACACACACGCACACACACTTATGCATATATTATTAAAGGTGGGCGCGTATATATGGTGTGACAGGCCGTTATTACACATTATTAATAATATTAACAATGGTTGGGATAGGACTATTTTTATATCTGTCAGTTCTTGCTCTTATTGGTTGGAGTGTGTTGAAATGACGAGCTGCACGTGTAGGTCTAGGGGCGTCTGGTGGAAGTAAGTTTCTGTGTCGTGGGTGAACAAGCTGTGTGTGTGTGTGTGTGTGTGTGTGTGTGTGTGTGTGTGTGTGTGTGTGTGTGTGTGCGTTTTATTTAGATTTCGAGAGTGCTTGTTCCCGCGATATTTATTCTGTTTGAAGTGTGAGAGCGTGATTGTTGTGTTGTGTAGAAATGGTATGTGTGTCTGAGCAGGTTTACAGATATGTTCCTGTGCAATGTAATACATAATTATATGGATATGAAAAGGGTAATTTAAGGGTATATGGGTCGTTTATCTGGACCACTTTCTCCCTCGTGTTTAGCCCCATTAGTTTTGAGATTTTAAGACGTTCGACCCATTAGCTTGGCGATGTTAACACTTTTCGCCCCATTTCGTTGTCAATTTTAAGACCCTTTCATGACATTTACCTGTAATTTTAAGAGGAACCGGCCTTCGGTCGAGACATTTTTCTACCGATTTTTTTTTTAAATTTATCTTGAAGGGGGGTCCAGGGGGTATTTGTTAATGTTTGAAGGAGGTCTAGCGAGGAAACTAAAAAATATATGAACAAATGCATAGATAGACCATAAAAAACCCCACAGCCACTAGCCCCTTAAGTGTCTATTATAATCTACCCTTTTATAATGGTGTATTGGTAGTAGTAAACCGAGCTAATACAGAGACCGTCTCCCCCTCCTCTTCTGTCTTCTCCTCCACTTATTATTCTTCCTCTTCCTCTTCTTCTTCCTCCACCTCCTCTCCTTCTCCTCCCCCTCTTCCTCCTCCTCCTCCTCTTCTTCTTCTTCTTCCACCTCCACCTCCTCTTCTATTCCTCCTTCCTCTCTTCTATCTCCATCGCCATAGTAATAGATATTTATGAATACCTTTTGCAACTCATTCAATTATCTGTCTAGCATCTCTCTCTCTCTCTCTCTCTCAATCGTTATAAAAAACAATATAGGGAACATTAGAATTTCACTAAATAATGAATAACGAACACATAGTAAGTATTGCTTACATAGGGTAAGAAAAACATGATAAACACATAATGTATCTATATCAAATACAGTACAAATTGTCTATGTACAAAATTCATAACGTCTATTGTGATTTTGGAAGATTACCCACGAAAAACATGAAGGTCATGACAAAGGTATACAAATTTATAATAGTAATTTGGTATAATAGTAGTAGTTTACCTTTCTATTTTATATTAGGTGGGTTAATTACTACCAATGTCTTTAAATGGGGCGATTATTATGGACACTTGAATTACCCTTTCATATCCTTCATACATTGTGCAAATCGTGTGTGCAATTTTGAATACACAATTGAAACAAATTTGGTACACATTTTCGGCGTAATGATATGATCACATTTAGAAAACCCAATTGATCTGGTCTTAATTTTAGAACACATTTTAAATATGGATAATTTAGGTGTTCAAACAGCTTGTAAAAAGTGTCAAAACGCCAAACGATGATAGCATACTAATTACAGGTGCCACAATTATTATAGTTTATGTGTTCTGTATGTATGTATGTATGTATGTATGTATGTATGTAAGGGCGGTGCGCTCTTTGGTGCCACTAGCAAGAGTGGCGAACTCCACATAGGTGACACACTGTAGGTATGTATGTATGTATGTATGTATGTATATATGTATGTATGTATGTATTTACCTATTTGTAGTTTACAGGAATTAAGCAGCGCTCGTGTTGTCTTGTCTTAGTTACTTTATAATCAATCCATTTTACTTATACAAGTATCGTAATGGATATTCCCAGTTCCCAGTATTTTGGACTAACATATCATAACTTATGTTGCCCTATTTCCATATTTACTTTTATCCAACTTAGATTTGAACATGTTAATGTTCCTCGCTCTCACCACCTCCTCCTCCAAGTTGTTCCAAGTCTCTATACTCCTATATGGGAAGCTGAATTTCTTTGTGTCCTTACGACATCTACCCTTTGTTACGACCGGGCACTCAGGTACACTAGGGCTCTTACACAGGACTCGAGTATGGCTCGCTGCCACAACGGAAACACACGATCCCAACCCCAGAGTACTGCCAGCCGAACAAAAAAACGCCACTACCCTCCAGAGTTCTATCTGCTATAACGGGGTATACAAGAACTCGGTACTAGCGTTTCACACAACAGACTAATAACTAGACGGGAGTTATCTAGTCTGGTCAACAATCAAACAAAGAAGAAAGTACTACAACACTAAAGAATAGTGTTGGCCGAAGCCGAAGTAATCCACCCTTGAACTAAGAACTTAAGAAGTCCTCCACCCTCTACTTCGGATCGGCACTATTACGTTACGTTAAACAATAGTCCTCGAGCATCAAGCAAGGAATCTTCTGATAAGTTAGATGCTTCTCGAATACTCATAAGAAGTAAGTATCGGATTTTGAACAGCAATTTAATGAATAACTCACTGGTAATTAAAGGCTTTAAATTGACATAAGAAGAATTATAAGAATAAGCAATAGGATATGGCAAACATTAAGAAGAAGTACTCCGACAATGCACTGGCAATAGCCTACTAAGATTGTGCTCGTGGGCCACTAATCTCTGAAGTAGCTAAGCGTGCCACACATGAAATCAATAGTGCATAAACAATAATATACATAAGGAGAAGCTTCAATACTATGCTGTATCTGCTGGTCGAGCAAAGTCTAGCTGGGATACATAAGGTTAAGAGACAATGGCTGAGCGAGCGGCTCGTAGCCTAGCGAGGTCCTTAAGACTGTGCGGCCAAATTACGTTAATTGACGGGATGCTCTCTTGAGAGATCCAGATCACTAGTATCTGGTTCTCTCCTGGCGATCTTCTCAAAGTCAAGCAAATGAGATAGCACAGTGTTGGGTGGCAGAGGCAAAAGCCCTCACTCGCAACACAGTGCTAAACTCCCACGGTACACAGTCAGAAAGACCACCTAGGCGTTCCACGTCTCCGTTGCAATTGTACTGGTTCAACCGCAACCTAGTACTCATAGGAAATCACAACTCAGAAACCCTATCCCAGTCTAGCATTGCCTAAACCAGCAGAAAACAGGAACATGAATAATCGCACACAGGGAAATGCATATACGAGTGCAACAAACATCAATCAATCCTATTCTAGTTAACCCTTCCAAAAATAGGCTATCTAACAGGCACTTATCTCGTGAGAACTCAAGCGATAATACTTTGGCTGACTAAATCTGCACCAAAGGGGTCATTGGTTAAAAAGGGACGAGAAGAGAAGAAGATAGGCTGTTCAGAGAGTAGAGAAAGTTCACATCAGTCGGAAGAATATGGATAGTTGCAAGGGATATGAGAAGTCGCTCTGCCTGATGAGTTCTAAAGAATTGTGGCGAGGACCTCTCCTTTTTATACTCGGCCCTCTAGCGGCATATCGCAAACTACTAAGGACCGCCCACTAGCAATCATTACGTAATATTCTCTCTCAATCTGGGATCGACAAAGGATTTCCCACGCGCTGAAGAGGGAGGAGGGAGGAGGGAGGAGGGAGGGAGGCCTACCTACCTCGTGGCGCGCTCACGGGCCGTCGTTACATAACTCTCTCTCTTCCTCATTAGATATAAGTCCCACACACAATACTTATATCTAATGATATAAAATAGAACTCGTTGACTCAGATGAAAACAAAATACATATTTATAATACTTATAGTACAACGGCTCACATAAACTAAGTTAGGAAACTCTACACAGACTACAGCCAAAGTTCCTGCCCTGACGATCCTAGCGAGAGTGGGGCCTGACTGGGCGTTCTGTACAGCATGCTCATACTCGACATGCGTCACACCTCCCCCAAGATTTTACTTGCTCAACCCTGAGCTAAAATCTGATATACAGAACTCCATCAAACCCCTCACACCCAGCGACCGCATGGCACTAAAACAACGCTGAGTTTATCACTAAAACACATCTTATAAAAAAAAAAATTCACATTTCATAACTCCTCCCAACAATAGTAAAAGACATAATATCATGCTCCCAGAGCGAGCTTACAGCAGCTCAGCCGTTTGATAGTTCGTGGACTACTCAAACTCTATAGGCTATGACAAACTTATACAATTATCTATATTAAAAGAAAGAGTTTTTTTATGATTTTTATATTTTAATATGTTTTTTCCGGCTGCACTATAAGGGCAGCCTATTTTCTTCTATACCAAACGCTCAACAATCCTGCTTTACGACCCAATACGCTGGGCTACAACCGCGAGCCAACAAGCACCAAGCGCAAAATACTATTCAAACTAAAGCAGGAGGCTACCCGTGTGTCAATCTACCCAGGATCATATACCCTTGAACGACCATCTGCAACCACGTTGTCACAACCGGCAATATGGCGTATGTCCAGGTTATATACCAATAACCTTAGTGACCACCTGGTCAGCCTCATATTCCGATTGTGAAACTGGTCCAAGATCTTGAGAGGGTGATGATCTGGGTAAACTACAACGACCGGACCATAGGCTGGAACATAGACCTCGAAATGCCCCAGCGCATCATCGTCCTTTTCACTTTCATTCATCAGGTTCTGAAACGTTGCTAGTGCATTCTTAAGTCCGTCAGGCATAACATTGCACTGGTAGGTACTCCCGTCCACAACAAAACCACATACCTCTTTAGCACGCTCGGACAAAGTTACAAGCAACGACCACTCACGACATTCCTTATCCCTCAGACCCTTCGTCCACACGTAATCCAGCTCTGCTTGCACCATAGGCTGTCGAGCAGGATTTATACGGTAGGGAATTAAACTGAGCCTTGCACTATCTCCAGCCTGCATGTCGGATTCTACCCCGTACATCAGGCCTGGAGAAGCAACAAACATGCGAAAGTACTGCCATAGCCTAGTAAATAACTGCCTTGCACTGTCTCCACGAACAACATGCCTAGTGCCCTCCCACAACCCAGCCGAGACCGCAGCTTCTAACCTGTAGTCTCCCTCCTTCTCCACCTTCGTCCCTAGAACAGCCAGGTCATGAGAGGGACAATCAGTACCACCCGTGCAGTCACTCCCACAGTTCATTATTGCTAAGGCTTCCCCGCCGATACCGTACATGCGCACCCCCGCATTCCTTGTGACGGCATCTGCCTGCGCAGCATCACCGCTTTCAGCGACATGGCCAGATACAGTCGGTCTATGGTAGGGCTGTTGCATTAGACTAGAGCAGCATTGGGAGGCTATGCGACGACCGGGCACTGCGATACCACAGCCGACCTTACCAATCTGCTCAATGTCCTCCTTTTGACCACCACCCTTGGCAGCCATGGGTCGACCCTGACCTGGCAACCATGCCAAAGCCTCGTCGCCCACCTTAAACCACCGAAACAACGAGGCTAACGGTCTTTCAACAGTCACGTGACCTGCCCGTGGAACATCTTGCACCGCCCGAGTTGTGAGACTCAGGGGCTCGGCACGACCAGTGGGGTATGAACCGAGCTGGTGCTGGAGTGCTGCACACTGCTGCTCAGGCAGGTGCTCTAGCGCTTCCACAGCCACCAGACTCGTGTCCCCCGCCCACGGCTCCGCCGAGACATAACAATCCCTACTCTCCTCCACCTGTGCCCTACTGCCCCCCTCTCCTTCTCCACCTTGGCCGCGGCAGACCAACGCAGGGACAGTAGGCTGCTCAGGTGGTTGCCTCACAAACTCCTCCAACAGGTTCACATGACATGCTTCCCCGTCCTCGTGTTTAATCTCGACAGCACCATTACCACACTTCTGAACTTCCGGATCCTCCAACTGCAGTTTACAAATATCTGAGGGAACCAACCCGTCCAGATGCTTCCGAAGCAACCCAAGTCCTCCCCCAACATCAAACTGAGCAACCCTTTTTTCTCTCCGTGTGCAACGTTGCTGCCTCGGAGTCTCTTCCTGCCCTACCTCCTCACTAGCTGTGACAGGTCCTGGGGCCTCTCCAGACTCCAACATAGGTGCCAATACTAAATCACCCAGGAGAGCCGCCGAGTCAAAACTCTTAAAACCAACTCCAGCTTTAGCCTCCTCCTGTTGATCGTTCCTCTGCTGGTCTGAAGACGGAGGACTAGGCTGTGACACTTTAGCTGCCCGAGCTCGGGTGACAGCACACGCCATGGGTTGTGCCTGGCACCGCTCGACACACTCTTGCTCTTCCCCACTCACGTCGGCCGTCCTCTCGGCAACGACTAAGGGTAGAACCTCAGAAGCGGGCATTGCAAAGTCGTTGCCGAGAAGAAGGTCGACGCCCTCCACTGGCAGTTTCTCCACAATCCCGACATCCAATTCACGTGTCACACCATCCACCTCCAACTCCAACCGCACCAGCGGGTATGACCGAGTTGCATTAATACCCTGCACCACTACCACCCGAGCCGCATTTATAGGGTAGCCAGTCAAGTTATTCATCAGAGTCTGGGAAGCACCTGTATCACGCAAGACCTCTACTCCATGCTTGCGCCCCGCCCACATCACGCAACCCCGTCCTCTATGGTCGCAAAAAACATCCTGAGCAGGGTTCGAGCCTCCCAGGTGCTTCTGCATTGGCTGTGCCTCAGCCTCTGACGAACTGCCCCGGGCAAACTCAGAAAACTTCGGAGACACACCAATGTTGCAGGCCAAAGACACAGCTGCTGTAGGTGGTTTGCTAGGACAGACTCTTGCAAAGTGCCCCTTTTCATGACAATGATAACACTCCAACTCCCCTCTGGGCTTCCCTTGGTACTGGGAAGGGCCCGGCCCCTTCTTAAATGGGACGGTGCTAGTCTTGTGGTCAGTCTTGGTATCATAGCTCTTGTACTTGTTTGCATAATGTATATCACTAACTCGGGGGGGTGGGGCGTCACGCCCCTTGTTACCTGCCTCACTACGCTGGGCAGACCCGCACCCACGAATTAGTGATAGCCGGAGGTCAGCCATCTCAGCTGCCTCCTGTAGAGTTTTAGGGTTCTTTTCTTTAATAGTTAAAGTCATATCTGCACCAGTACACTTATAAAACTGCTCGAGCAGAAACAGCTCAGTCAACTGTTCGGCCGTCTCAGCTTTCTCAGAACGTGTCCAGTTTGTAAGTGCATCTTTTAAGTCCCGGGCATGTTCAAGAAAGGTCGCCTCCCTAGTCTTCGTAACACCCCGAAACTTCAATCGATATGTTTCTGGTTGCAACTCGTATGCCCGTAGGACAGCTCTCTTCAATACTGGGTAGTCAATGCAAGACTCTAAAGGCAGTGCATCATAAGCCTTCAGACCCTTACCGTAAGTCTTGAGGAGACTAGAGCTGCCCACTTCTCTTCAGGCCAATTATGCTCCCTACACTTCTTTTCAAAACGATTAAAAAATTCTGTGACTTCAGTTTCACTAAATGCCGGCACCAATTTGACTAAGTGGGACAAGGACTGCTCTCTTACTTGGCCCTCACGGCCCATCCGAATCCCTGTCGACTCTGCACGAGTCTTATCTAAATCTATTTGAGCACAATATTTCTCGGAGTCGTACCTAAGCTCAGCCTCGTGCCTCCTAGTCTCATTCTCCTGCCTTCTAGACTCAGCCTCAATCTCATGCTTCCTAGCCTCAACCTCAATCTCATGCCTCTTAGTCTCATTCTCCTGCTTTCTAGACTCATTCTCCTGCCTCCTGGTCTCAGCCTCAGCCTCAATTTTAGCAAGCTCAAGTCTAAATATCATATCTGGAGACAGGCAGGAAGAGGGAGCTGCCACTACTGAAGGAGGGGGGGCAAGAACTGGGGAACCACCATACGCACCGCCCGAGGGCACTCCAATCTTCCAATTCTCATCCCTCTGTGGGAGGGTGCTAACCTCCGGTACTTGAGTGGACGGCACTGTGGGAGTCGAGTGAGAGGGGATCTGGGGAGGAACCCCCCCAAACGCCCTCTCCTCCGAAACCCCATGTCGCCCACGCAACACCCAGGAAATCAGCTCCCCCTTGGACATCCCTCCTACATTGGATAGACCCAAAACCTTGGCTATCAGGTGCAAGCCATAAACATTCACCCCAGTCAGCCTCTCCTCCGTCACATGGTACTGCTTACTCACAAAAAGTCTAGCATCCTCCTCACTAGTTACTAACGGCACCTCCTCAAATGGCATCTCTCGCTCCTCGTCAGTACTAGGGCACGACATACTGAAGTTCACAAAAAATTCTCGAGACAAAAGTGTTAAACTCCCTTATGTAAGCACTAATTACTAAATTAACTGGAGTCTCTTAAATGCTCTCCTAATTGCCTTACAAAAAAAAATATTCTTCAATATGTACGCTAAAGTACGAACAAACAAATGTTGTACAACTCTGCAAAAAATTATACTGTTCACAAAATCCTAAGCAAGGTCGCCATTTGTTACGACCGGGCACTCAGGTACACTAGGGCTCTTACACAGGACTCGAGTATGGCTCGCTGCCACAACGGAAACACACGATCCCAACCCCAGAGTACTGCCAGCCGAACAAAAAAACGCCACTACCCTCCAGAGTTCTATCTGCTATAACGGGGTATACAAGAACTCGGTACTAGCGTTTCACACAACAGACTAATAACTAGACGGGAGTTATCTAGTCTGGTCAACAATCAAACAAAGAAGAAAGTACTACAACACTAAAGAATAGTGTTGGCCGAAGCCGAAGTAATCCACCCTTGAACTAAGAACTTAAGAAGTCCTCCACCCTCTACTTCGGATCGGCACTATTACGTTACGTTAAACAATAGTCCTCGAGCATCAAGCAAGGAATCTTCTGATAAGTTAGATGCTTCTCGAATACTCATAAGAAGTAAGTATCGGATTTTGAACAGCAATTTAATGAATAACTCACTGGTAATTAAAGGCTTTAAATTGACATAAGAAGAATTATAAGAATAAGCAATAGGATATGGCAAACATTAAGAAGAAGTACTCCGACAATGCACTGGCAATAGCCTACTAAGATTGTGCTCGTGGGCCACTAATCTCTGAAGTAGCTAAGCGTGCCACACATGAAATCAATAGTGCATAAACAATAATATACATAAGGAGAAGCTTCAATACTATGCTGTATCTGCTGGTCGAGCAAAGTCTAGCTGGGATACATAAGGTTAAGAGACAATGGCTGAGCGAGCGGCTCGTAGCCTAGCGAGGTCCTTAAGACTGTGCGGCCAAATTACGTTAATTGACGGGATGCTCTCTTGAGAGATCCAGATCACTAGTATCTGGTTCTCTCCTGGCGATCCTCTCAAAGTCAAGCAAATGAGATAGCACAGTGTTGGGTGGCAGAGGCAAAAGCCCTCACTCGCAACACAGTGCTAAACTCCCACGGTACACAGTCAGAAAGACCACCTAGGCGTTCCACGTCTCCGTTGCAATTGTACTGGTTCAACCGCAACCTAGTACTCATAGGAAATCACAACTCAGAAACCCTATCCCAGTCTAGCATTGCCTAAACCAGCAGAAAACAGGAACATGAATAATCGCACACAGGGAAATGCATATACGAGTGCAACAAACATCAATCAATCCTATTCTAGTTAACCCTTCCAAAAATAGGCTATCTAACAGGCACTTATCTCGTGAGAACTCAAGCGATAATACTTTGGCTGACTAAATCTGCACCAAAGGGGTCATTGGTTAAAAAGGGACGAGAAGAGAAGAAGATAGGCTGTTCAGAGAGTAGAGAAAGTTCACATCAGTCGGAAGAATATGGATAGTTGCAAGGGATATGAGAAGTCGCTCTGCCTGATGAGTTCTAAAGAATTGTGGCGAGGACCTCTCCTTTTTATACTCGGCCCTCTAGCGGCATATCGCAAACTACTAAGGACCGCCCACTAGCAATCATTACGTAATATTCTCTCTCAATCTGGGATCGACAAAGGATTTCCCACGCGCTGAAGAGGGAGGAGGGAGGAGGGAGGGAGGCCTACCTACCTCGTGGCGCGCTCACGGGCCGTCGTTACATAACTCTCTCTCTTCCTCATTAGATATAAGTCCCACACACAATACTTATATCTAATGATATAAAATAGAACTCGTTGACTCAGATGAAAACAAAATACATATTTATAATACTTATAGTACAACGGCTCACATAAACTAAGTTAGGAAACTCTACACAGACTACAGCCAAAGTTCCTGCCCTGACGATCCTAGCGAGAGTGGGGCCTGACTGGGCGTTCTGTACAGCATGCTCATACTCGACATGCGTCACACCTTCCTCAGCTTAAACTCGTGCCCTCTTGTCCTTCCATTATCCCTCACGAATAGATCTTCCCTATCTACTCGTTCCAAACTTTTTACTCCCTTGAACATCGTTATTAAGTCGCCTCGTTCCCTTCTCTCTTTCAAGGTAGGCAGTTGTAGTGTCTTAAGTTTTTCCTCGTATGTCAACTCCTTCAATCTTGGGATCATCTTCGTTGCTATCCTTTGGACTTTCTCTAATTTGTTTATATGTTTTTTCAAATGTGGTGACCATATCACTGCTGCATATTCTAATCTTGGTCTTATCATAGTCATTATCAGTTTTCTTAACATTTCTTCATCCAAATAGTTAAATGCCACTTTCATATTGGTTATTATTCCATATGCTCCTCCAATGATCATGTTAATATGCTTCTCCGGGGATAGATCATCTTGTATTATCACTCCAAGATCCTTCTCATGCCGTGTTTTGCCGATTATTTCAATTCCTAATTTGTACTCCCAGCTTGGCTTATCTCACTTGTTCCCACTTCCAAAACATGACACTTTTCCGCATTGAAACTCATTTTCCAGGTTTGGCTCCATCTGTGCAACTCATCTAGGTCCTTTTGAAGATCCTGACAACTGTCTATACAGGTGACATTCTTCATGATCTTAGCGTCATCCGCAAACATATTCATATGACTATTCAAGTTTTCTGGCATGTCGTTTACATAAAGTAGGAACATTATCGGACGCAACACTGATCCCTGTGGTAATCCGCTCGTCACACTCCTCCACTATGAATATTCGTCTCGTATCGTGGTCCTCATTTATCTTCCTATTAAAAAGTTTTCCATCCATTTTAACATCCTACCATGTATACCTAATGTATGTATGTATGTATGTATGCATGTATGTATGTATTCTGGCACTTACCACAGTTTTCCTTTGTTTTCGTTTCTTTATATATTTACGGTGCACTCGTAAGCTTCATATACTGCATACACTGTAAAACTAATGGGTATGGAAAGGGTAATTAGAGTGTCCATAATACTCTAGCCAAGTAAAGATATATACAATAGAATGTAAACCTCTAGGATAGTCGGCTATCCCGGTAAATCACTATCAAGATAACGCATGATCATATTCCTTTTTCTTTTCTTTTTACCTTGATATTTGGCAGTGTATGTTTAATCCTTTCAATAACATGGCGTATAAGCTCTTCTTGGAACCCTTAGCAAAGTAGGTCTATTGTATTCAACATAATAAGAAAATAATGATTAAAGTATATAAAAACTGATAATAAACTTATGATAAAAACAACCAACGATTTAATTATCTCGGTATTGTGGCGAATTCTCCATTAATTCTTGCTAATATTAGAAGATTTGATATACTGTAGCTTATAGGAAGGATCATTAGCCATCTCAAATAACACTTTATCTCCCCCAGATCTTTCCTAGACCTAATAATAATCTATGTTATACAGATTAAAGGAACGACTCTTCTAACTCCCACACACATTAGTTACAGGGCAGTAGTTCCTTTTCCAATTTTCCCTTACCCACTCTAAATCACTGTTTGGACACTTGATCCTCAGTGTTTTGGAGGACAAGCAGCCTAGAGAGGTCACTAGACATGTTGTTGCTTGATTTCCTTTGTACTCCCTTGCAGAGTCTTCCTGAGCTTAATAAATATATTAATCCATCAACTGCCACAGCTCCTTACTAAAATAAATACAACTAGATATTATATAGCTTAGGAAGGATCCTCAGCAGTCGCAATATACCCTTTGACCCCCACATACCCTTCCTAATATTAATAACAATATATTTTATACGGCTTATAGGAATGAGCCTTTGCAAACCCACTTAACCCTTTAGCTACCATAGACCCTCCTTAAACTACCATAGACCCTCCTTAAACCCACTTAACCCTTTAGCTACCATAGACCCTCCTTAAACTTAATTTACATATAAAATATATTGTAAACAGCTTAGGAGGGATCCTTATATATTCAATTGTTTTTCTCTCTCTCTCTCTCCCTCTCTCTCTTTCTATATATATATATATATATATATATATAGAGAGAGAGAGGTCTAGGGAGGAAACTAGCACCTCCCCCCCTCCCCCCCCCCCTCCCCCGTTAATTACGTAATAAAATATGTGTCCCAGAAAACGCTGGGCCCATTTATAATTACACATTCTCGGCGTTATTACTCATCAGTTACAGCTCAAACTGTATGACCACATTTATATAACCATACCGCAGATAAAAGTGGAATGCGAGAATGTGTTTTATTTTTTGATTTTCAAACTTCTCTCATTTCTAAAATTAATATGACCCAAATTTCTAACCTAACGTTTCCTAAGTATTCTCCTAACCTCCTTGTATATTTAGGTAGGTTAACCCCTTGTTGACCTAGGACGCTATTTCATTTTTAAGCTGGTTTATATTAGACGACTTTAAACCGCTTGGGAACGATCTCTATGTATCAAAGAGGTCAACTGTATCTCAATTAACCCTCAGACATTCATATCGCCCTACCAAGCAGAACAAAACATCGTCTAATGATAGCCAGAATAAACTGTCAAAACGCGTCATAATCCCCAAGGGATAAGTTAGGTTGTTTGGGATCCCTCCTAAGCTGTATACAATAGTTCAATTGTATTTAGGAAGACTTTGTGAGAATCAGATGGTTAAGGGGAGATGGATAGTTTTTCTGTCCCCCCCCCCCCCCTTCCCTCCCTTCTCTCTCATGCTTAGGCCCATTAGTTTTCAGATTATAGGTCGTTCGGTCCATTAGTTTGGCGATTTTAATACCTGTCCCCCCCCCCCCCTCCCCCCACCCCTTTCTTGTCAATATCTAGACTTTTCGTGTCATTTAGGTGTCGATTATTTCCTGGCGAGCGATAGCGAGCCTGTAATTTTAAATGAAACCTAATTTTTCTATCGAAAAATTTACAAATTTATCTTGAAGGGGGTCTAGGGAGTGTTTTGTTAAGCTTGATGAAGGTCTAGTGAGGAAACTAAAAACAATAATAATGACTATATAAATAAACAGATACAAAAACTAACCAGTCGGGGAGGTTTCTAGTTTGTTCCCTAGACCTCCATCAAGCTTAAAATTACACCCTCTAGACCCTCTTTCAAGCTAAATTTGTACATTTTTGGGTAGAAAAATGTCCCGGCCGAAGGCCGGTTCCTCTTAAATTACAGGCTCACTATCGCTCGCCAGGAAAAAATTGACCCCTAACAGACACGAAAGATCTTAAAATTGACAGGAATGGGGCGAAAGTTCCTAAAATTGCCAAACTAATAGGGCGAACGTCTTAAAATCTCAAAATCAATGGGGCTAAACCTGAATGAGAAAGGAGTTCAGTAAAAAATCCCTCAAGCGGAGATCTCCCCTTATTTGAAATCGATGAGGGCTCTTCCCACAACCTGTATCAAATCGATGAGGGCTCTTCCCACAACCTGTACCAAATCGATGAGGGCTCTTCCCACAACCTGTATCAAATCGATGAGGGCTCTTCCCACAACCTGTATCAAATCGATGAGGGCTCTTCCCACAACCTGTATCAAATCGATGAGGGCTCTTCCCACAACCTGTACCAAATCGATGAGGGCTCTTCCCACAACCTGTACCAAATCGATGAGGGCTCTTCCCACAACCTGTACCAAATCGATGAGGGCTCTTCCCACAACCTGTATCAAATCCTGTATCAAATCGATGAGGGCTCTTCCCACAACCTGTACCAAATCGATGAGGGCTCTTCCCACAACCTGTACCAAATCGATGAGGGCTCTTCCCACAACCTGTACCAAATCGATGAGGGCTCTTCCCACAACCTGTATCAAATCGATGAGGGCTCTTCCCACAACCTGTACCAAATCGATGAGGGCTCTTCCCACAACCTGTACCAAATCGATGAGGGCTCTTCCCACAACCTGTACCAAATCGATGAGGGCTCTTCCCACAACCTGTATCAAATCGATGAGGGCTCTTCCCACAACCTGTACCAAATCGATGAGGGTTCTTCCCACAACCTGTACCAAATCGATGAGGGTTCTTCCCACAACCTGTATCAAATCGATTAGGGCTCTTCCCACAACCTGTATCAAATCCCTTATTGTTAGCATACATACAATGGAGGAGACGCCATGTTACTGATACACTAAAATCCTTCCTTGGGTTCTGTTATTATGGTTTAATTATTAAGATGTGTTTAGTCATGCAGGGTTATTCAAATAGTGGTGATTTTGTATTTATTGTGTTTTATTGTCATTTGTTTGATTATCAGTTGTGTTATAGTAATTATGTATTGCTTTAATATTACCGTAGTTGTGTTTTGTTATTAGATTTAAATATATTTTGTGTTGTGTTTCATTATTCTCTTCACTTATTATTATGTTGAATACAATCATCTAACAGCTGGAATAACGACCTTACACAAATCTGAATAATCCATTATGTATTCGAGGGTGCAATTTATCACTTTATTTTGGTCATCAGTCGTCAATTATAAGTTGTTCATTAACCCTTTCGATACTGGTGCTGTCCTTTTAACGTTATGCTGGCTACTATTAGACGATTTTATTCGGTTTAAAAAGGGCTTCTAGCAATTAACAGGGTTCGAACTATATCACTTAACCCTTCTGACCACCACAGATCCTTCCTTACTGCACACAATCGTCTAAATATAACTTTAAACAAAGACAAAAAAAAAAAAAAAAAAACATCGCCGGTACTAAAGGGGTTAAGGGGAGGTTTATAGTTTGCTCCCTAAACATTTATCAAGTGTATAGACATTCCCAAGATCCCCATTCGAGATGAATTTGTGAATTTTTCAGGCTCGCTATCTCTCGCTAGGAAAAATCGACACCCAAATGACACGAAAGGTCTTAATATTAAAAAAAGGGCGAACGGTATTAAAATCTCCAAACTAATAGGTCGAACATCTAAACATCTTAAAGCTAATGGGGCTAAACATGAGGGAGAATGGGGTCCAGAAAACAAACAAACTCTCCCCTAAAATAACTATGAGAGTCCAAAAGGTGTTGAGCATTACGTTAGTGTGCTGATACAAGATACAAGAGGACCCACCTAAGCTGCATACAATCGACTAATGAGGGCCAGAATAGAGTGAACATACTGCTAACACGATGAATGGGGTTTGGAATAACGCTTTAACTTTCTAAGTGTTCGAAGGCGTCTCTCTTCTTATTATTTTGGCTACCATTAGACATATGTATCAGCTTAGGAAGGATAATTATATGGAAGTCAGAAGATAAATGGAGTCTTTAATTTTGTGTCCTATGTGAGTGAGGGAGACAAACGGCAGAACTGCCTGTGACGAGTGCCTCCCCCAGAGTTGAAAGAGTGACAGGGCCAAAATCAAGGGACATTCGAGCTAAAATGCCTGGATAAACGGAGTTTGAAGCAATTTAAGTCATAGGAAGAGGGAAAGACTGATTTTGGGGAGATTTCCAGAGCTCAGCAGTTGAATAGAAGAAATACTGGGAATAAAGTTTCACTCTTGGATTGGAGAGTTGCACAGAGTAGGGGTAGGATTGTGTTGCAAGACGGGTACTACGTACCCTACGTAGAGGAGGTAGTATACACTGGATACAGAAATACTGTATTACATTGCTGACTTTAGTCGATTGTGAGTCATTGAGGTTAGTGGTCAAGACATGTGGCCTACTTACTTGGAACAAGGTATAGTATATCTACCAATTAGGAAGAGTCAGCCAAGGAATAGGTGTGAGAGAGTACAGCCCATTTGCTCTAGCCATTTTTGAGTTATAGAGTCGGACGGAGGTCACGATTACTGGCCTACTTATAATTATTATTTTTTTTGTTTATAGTTATGGTGAATATACCATAGCTTGGTGAGAAGTTTGTGACTGTGCGGTTCTCATTTTGGTTCATGTTTTTATCATTTTATATAGCCTCCATTCCATTTAATGACTACGAAGAGAGATAGAGAGAAAGAGAGTGTGTGAGAGAGAGTGTGAGAGTGAGTGTGTACTCACTTAATTGTACTCACCTAATTGTAGTATAACAAAATTGAGTTTTTAGGCTCGTATTGTCCCGCTTCCCAAGATTCTGTTATCAAATTTGGCTTTAACAATTTGGATATTCCCCGCACCCACCACTGCATCATCCAACTGATTCCACATATTTACACGTCTATATGGAAAGCTGTATTTCCTCAGATCTTATTTACATCTGCCTTTCTTTAACTTGCAACTATGTCCTCTAGTCCTCCCTTTATCCCCTTCGATAAAGTCCTTGTCTATTCTTTCCAATCCCCTACCACATTTATATATCATAATCATATCCCCTCTTTCTCTTCTTTCCCTTAGAATTGGCAAGTTCAACCTCTCTAATCTCTCTTCATATGACAGTTCTCTTAGTTCTGGAATCATCTTAGTTGCAGCTCTCTGTACTTTCTCCAACTTAATTATATGCTTTTTAAGATGGGGTGACCACACCACTGCCGCATATTCCTATTTAAGTATCACCATTGATTATATTATATTCACTAGCATCTCTTCATTCAAATAGTTGAATGCTATTTTCACTTTATTCAGCAGGCCATAAGCTTCTCCCACTAATTTGTTAATATGCCTCTCGGGTGAAAGATCTCCCTGCACTATAATACCCAAGTCGTTCTCTTTCTCTGAGGGGTTAATCATACATTCTCCTAGTTTATATTCCCAATGAGGTCTTCTTTTACTCACACCCCCTTCCATCACATGACATTTATCTGTGTTAAAATCCAATGTCCACATCTTGCTCCATTGGTTTATCTTATCCAGATCACTCTGTAGCTCTCTACAACTGTTTTCATCAACTATATAACAAACAAATACCTCCTCTTAAAGGGAAAATCTGAAACTGACACATGAGTGACAAGCGTACATAATTATCCAAAATTTTAGCCACGGGGTTATTGTCATGGTCGAATAACCAAGACGAGGACATGGCATTTTTTCGAGTATACAGTAGACTATAACAACACCATCCCTATAGTCTATTAATTATAATAAGGCCAATTATCTTGACCATTAACCTCTATAACTCAATAAACGGTTACAGAAATCGAACTAATATTTCTACCATTTGGGAAGAGTCAGCCAGGGAATAGGTGTGAACATTTACAACCCATTTGCACGATACCTATTTGAGTTAAAGAGATTAAGGTTCATATTTGGTGGGCTAAATTATGCCATGCTATTAATGCTGTTAAACTGAATACTATCAAGGGTGTAGAAAGATATGAAGCGAAGTATATAACACAATTGGGTATATTGATAATGATATATTTTCTATCCTTGTATTACATGGGTTTAATATCACCTATTTTCCTTTTAATTGAGTTGATTATTCTAGATACTTCAATTACGTTTTCCATTCCCGTTATTGTCTACTATAATATATAATTATGTATTATGATATTAGAATGTCATGGAGCTTGAGAATGTAAGCTTCCAAAGACACATAACACGTTAAGCATATTAGAATGTCATGGAGCTTGAGAATGTAAGCTTCCAAAGACACATAACACGTTAAGCATATTAGAATGTCATGGAGCTTGAGAATGTAAGCTTCCAAAGACACATAACACGTTAAGCATATTAGAATGTCATGGAGCTTGAGAATGTAAGCTTCCAAAGACACATAACACGTTAAGCATATTTCTTACATAGACACTCTTATTGTATTTCTTTAATATATAATACATTTTGTGTGTTTCTTTTTGTTACCCCATACAAGCAATAGATACGTGTTCTTTATACGATGCTGCGGTGATTTTCTATTGTTCCTCTTATTTGTATATATATAATAAAATAAAATATAAGGATAGCCAGAGAATTAAAAAGAGTTGCAACGAGCGTCCATAAAACTATATTGCCCCCGGCGAAGGAGATAAAGGGGCCGAGGTAAAGGATGAAGAAGGGGAGGAAGAGGAAGAGGAGAAAGAGAAGGAGGAGGAAGAGGAAGAGGAAGAGGAGGAAGAAGAGGAGGGTAAGCAAGGGGGAGGAAGAGGAGGAGGAAGAGGAAAGGAAGGAAGAAGAAGAGGAGGAAGAGGAACAGGAAGAGCAGAGGGCGAAGGAGAAGGAAGAAGAAGAAGAAGAAAAGAAGACGAAGAAGAAAAAGAGAAAAGAAAAGAAAAAGAAAAAAAAGAAGAAGATGAAGAAGGAAAATATGAAGAGAAGGAGAAGAATGAGGAGCAGCAGGAAGGAGAGGAGGAAATAGTCCCTCAAAACAGTTTTGCCATAAAACAGAATACATCTCTTTTGGCTGAAATATGATGACTTAAGGGGAGGTTTTTAGTTAGTTCGCTAGATCTCCATCAAGCTTAACATTACAGCCCCTAGACCCCCTTTCAAGATAAATTTGTACATTTTTTGGTAGAAAAATTTCCCGGCCGAAGGCCGGTTCCTCTTAAATTACAGGCTCGCTAACGCTCGCCAGGAAAAAATCGACACCTAAATGGCACGAAAAGTCTTAAAATTGACAGAAATGGGACGAAAGTTCTTAAAATCGCCAACCTAATGGGGCGAACGTCTTATAATATCAAAAGCAATGGGGCTAACCATGAGGGAGAAAGGGGTCAAGACAAAAATCCCTCAAGTGGAAATCTCCCCTTAACCCGTTCAATACCAGGGACGTCCTTTTCATCATATTCTGGCAACTGTTAGACGCTTGTATTCAGCGTAGGAAGAGAGAGAGAGAGAGAGAGAGAGAGAGAGAGAGAGAGAGAGAGAGAGAGAGAGAGAGAGAGAGAGAAGCAATAAATATAAGGTCATAATATATAACCCTAGATGCATTCTTTCATGTTAAGGAGGAGGTAGTCGCTTTTTCTGGACCTCCTTCTCCCTCATGTTTAGCATATTAACCCAATTCAGGACATTGGAAAACGATCAAAGTCAGATTAAGCAGACCATTTTTTTCCCCCAACCGCATCGTTAACGTCCAGAGTTACGCTGGTGTCACATGAGCGATTTTTCCGGCAATTTTCGACAAGCGAGTTATTTTTCTCACAATATTTTGGGGCTCTTAAATCGGAAACTAGAATGAAGTTGGATTATGATTGGTTAGCTGGCTGAATTTCCATAACACCTAATTTGATAGTACCAGGTTACAATTGCCGTAAGCCATTAAGGGGACATGGGCCGGTTTTCTGGACCACTTTCTCCCTCATCTGTAGCCCCATTAGTTTTCAGATGTTAAGATGTTTGCCCCATTAGTTAGTCGATTTTAAAACCTTTCGCCCCATTTCTTCGTCAATATTTAGACCTTTCGTGCTATTTAGGTGTCGATTTTTTCCCTGGTGAACGATAGTGAGCCTATAATGTTGGAAGACCCGGCCTTCGGCCGAGACATTTTTCTACCGAAAAATGTACAAATTAATCTAGAAGGGGAATCTAATGAATGTTATTTTAAATTTGAGGAGGTCTAGGGAGGAAACTAGAAAAATAATGAATACATGAACAAATCGCCCAAAAAGTGAACCATCCCCCCTTAACCGATAAAGCACTTTAATGACACCGCCGCTAATGATACCACGAGCCCGTAATATATTGAGGCTGTAACGACTTTCACAATACGCTTACATAAATTTAAGGGCGGATGGGCGTAAATATTTGCTTATTTGTGTATCTTTTAAATATTTGTGTAGTTTCCTCCCTAGACCTCCATCAAGCTTAAAATAACACCTGCCCAAGACCCTCCTTCAAGATAAATTTGTACATTTTTCGATAGAAAAATTTCCCGGCCGAAGGCCGGTTCCTCTTAAAATACAGGCTCGCTATCGCTCGCCAGGAAAAAAATCGACACCTAAATGACACGAAATGTCCTAATATTGACAACAAAATGGGGCGAAAGGTTTTAAAATCGCCAAACTAATGGGCCAAATGTCATAAAATCTAAAAACAAATGGGGCTAAACAAGAAAGGAAAAGATGAGCCAGAGAAACCGGCCTATGTAAGCAACCAAACCTTCGCCTTGTAAATTTATATATAACTGAGTAAGCCCAAGTTAAGGGGTGATTTTCATATTATTACGTTTTATTGCCCTGGACTCCTTTCTCCCTCATGTTTAGTCCCATTATATTTTAGATTTTAAGACGTTCGCCCCATTAGTTGGAAATTATTATATCTTTCACCCCATTTCTGTAATTTTTAAGATCTTTCATGACATTTACTTGTCAAATTTAACCTGGCAAGCATAGCGAGCCTGTATATTAGGAGAAACTGGCCTACATTTTTCTGTCAAAAAATGTACAAATTTATCTCGAAACGGGTCTTTGGGACATTTCGTTAACCTAAGAGCTGCGACACTCCTTACGGATGGTTTTACTGGACGAGTGCGACGCTTCTTAGATAACCCATAAACACCCCCCCCCCCACAAAAAACACCCCAGAGCAAGTGAAATAGAAGCAATATGTAATTAGGTGGTATGTTTCTCCTCCACACCACATCCTGCCTTCTCCTCACATGTGCCCCCCCTCCCTCTCCTCCCCCCCCCCTTCCCCCTTACTCATTAATTCTAGTTTTTCCCTCCAATTTCCTCTTTTTTTTATTTCTACTGCCCAAAATCATCGAATCACCACTCTCCCTACATCCTTCCACCCTCCAACATGCGCAAGAGATGAAACACAGACGCTAGTATGAGACGTCGGAGAGGGTGGATGTATGACTCGCTCCCTCCCACCTCTCCCTTCACAATATAGGTTTTTTTCACTGGATATTTTCTGTTTACACCTATTTTCTGGTTCTTTAATGTTCACGTTACAAGTAAAATATGTGCATATGGAGCATTAATGGTGCTTTATATGGTAGATATAATTTTGTTTGTCTGAATTGACATTTAATCCCTACTGTACCAGAGGGTATTACTATAAATGTACCCTCCAGTACCAGCCATTGTGGCCAAAATGCCTTCAGAGTCAAGAGAGAATACCCTCTCACCCTGAAAGTTGGAGGAACACTGTTCCAGCTAGCTCCCATAGGCTTGGATCCAGGCTGAGAAGTGTTTCCAAAGTCTCAGAGCAGTGCGTACAAGTCACGGTACCAGGTACTGATCGATAAGGGCAGTTACAATGACCGCATAGTTCTGACGGACATCTTCCGTCGCTGGTACTGACGAGTTATTCTATTACTGACGGCTGTATACCGTCGCTGGTACAGTAAGGGTTAAAGGCATCAAACTGGGGACCCTTTAAAATACTTAGCTCTAGTATTTCGTGGGTTAAGCTTAATGAGAAGATCAGTTATACACAACCTCTTCCCTTCCTAAACCCACTCTGTTCCTCACCTACCCATTGTTCTGTTAGCTCTCTCACTCATTCGATCATTCTCCTACAAAAACATCTTAGCTTCCCTACTATGCTTAGGAGAGACATACTCCTGTAATTGTCTTACACTCCTCTCTCCCCTTTCCCAATCCTGATGTCCAATTTTCAGGCACACTTCCCTTATTATTCTAAAAAAAAATATATATATATATATATATTACAATAGCGTGGAATAGGCACGTTCAGAGATGTGGATACTATGTTCGAGTCCTGTGATAGATGGCTTGGAATGAGGCACACGTTCTATTTAATCCCAATTTAAACCATACATTTGCTAAATGAGGCCATCCAAGATACTGTGGTTTAAGGGGAGCTGGGTCGATTTCTGGTCCCCCTTCTTCCTCATGTTTAGCCCCATTAATTTTCAGATTTTAAGACGTTCAGCCCATTAGTTTGGCGGTTTTAAAACCTTTCGTCCCATTTTTGTTGTTAATATTAAGACTTGTTGTCATTTAGGTGTCGACTTTTTCCTGGTGAGTGATAGCGAGCCTGTAATTTAAAAGGAACCGGCCTTCAGCCTGGAAATTTGTCTATCGAAAAATGTAAAAACTTATCTTGAGGGAGGGTCTAAAGGTAGGTTCACACATAGGCGAGTCGGAGCGCAACTCCAACGCGAGTGATGAAATTTTTGCACTCGCCAATGATTATCCCAAATTCGCCGACACTCGCCGACACTCGCACAGACTCGCGTGGACTCGCGGTGGACCGCGTAGACTCGCGAACGCGGCCAAAATTTTTGTGATGACACAAAAATTGGAGAGTCAAGTGGGAGTAGGACGCCAACTCGCGTAGACTCGCGTAGACTCGCGTAAACTCGTGTAAACTCCTGTAGACTCGTGTGACACTCATGTAGACTCGCGTGACAGTCACGTTGTACTATTTAGAAATTTGATGATCGCGAGTCTACATGAGTGTCACGCGAGAGTCTACATGAGTGTCACAAGAGTCTGTTTATATTATCAACAAAAATCGTAGCAGCGAAACGACTGCACCAATCGGTTCCATATTTGTGTGACAAGTCCCTTAGCCTTCTGCCTTCCCCCCACCATACCCCCAACCGCCTCCCACCACCCACTTCCAGCGTATCCGTACGAAGATAAGGAAAAAAAGGAAAATCTGTGGCGGCGAAACGACTGCACCAATCGGTTCCATATTTGTGTGACAAGTCCCTTACCCTTCTGCCTTCCCCCCACCACACCCCCAACCGCCTCCCACCACCCACTTCCAGCGTATCCGTACGAAGATAAGGAAAAAAAGGAAAATCTGTGGCGGCGAAACGACTGCACCAATCGGTTCCATATTTGTGTGACAAGTCCCTTACCCTTCTGCCTTCCCCCCACCACACCCCCAACCGCCTCCCACCACCCACTTCCAGCGTATCCGTACGAAGATAAGGAAAACAAGGAAAATCCGTGGTTGCGAAACTACCTTACCAATCGGCTTCATATTTGTAACATGAGTCAATTACGCTTCTACCTTCCCCACACCATCCCCCAAACCACCTTCCCACCACCCTCCTACCCATACATAATAAGAATGATGTGGAATATATGCATAGGATAATTATATGATGACAAATAATAATATACAGATTGATATCCAACATAAAATATAAATAAATACAAGATATAAATTAAATAGAATATACACTCCTGTTAACTTCCTGTAGACTCGCGTTCAGTTCATCTCGTGTAAACACGTGTAAACTCATGTAAACTCCTGTGACACTCATGTAGACTCCTGTAAACTCGCACTATTCGTACCCTGGAATTTGACCGTTATTTTTCAAATTTTGGCGGTGCGTGTTGGGGTCGTGTTAAACTCGCCAACACTCGCGTAAACTCGCGTAAACTCGTGTAAACTCATGTAAACTCGTGTAAACTCGTGTTAAATTCGTGTAAACTCGTGTTAAATTCGTGTTCTATGCATGTTTACTCGCATCAGCTGCTACTCACGTTGGGTTCGGGCTCCATCAACGGCGATTTGCGGCGAGTGTGACTCGCGTTGGCCTCGCGCTCCGACTCGCCTATGTGTGAACCTACCTTTAGGTGGGTGTTTTTTAAGCTTGATAGAGGTTTAGGGAGGCAACTAAGAAAATAAATTAAAGATACATATATTAGCAAATAAATACGGCCATCCCCGCTTAACAGGTCTGTAAGTGGCATTGATGGGCCATGATAAGGGCTGGTCACTATGGTCCAGGTCTAGCCATCAATCAAAGGTATCGGACAGAACTTCTCGGACCTGGGTGGGGCTGCTGTGAGCGTGCCTTTGCTTCCAGTGAGTCAGTTGGTGCCAAGGGGGCTTTAAGGGGAGATGGGCCGGTTTTCTGGCCCCTCTTCTTCCTCGTGTTTAGCCCCATCAGTTTTCAGATTTTATGATGTTTGCCCCATTAGTTTAGCGATTTTAAGACCTTTCGCCCCATTTTTATGTCAATGTTAAGACCTTTTGTGCTATTTAGGCGTCGATTTTTTTTCCTGGCGAACAATAGTGAGCCTATAATTTTGGACATTTGTCTACCGAAAAAATTACAAATTATTCTACAAGGGGGACCTAATGGAGGTTTTTGTTTTTAATTTGATGGAGGTCTAGGGAGGAAACTAGACAAATAATGAATAAATGAAACAAATCGACCAAAAAGTGAACCAACTCCCCTTAAAGACTATATCTGCTGCCCTCTCTCTCTCGAGTCTCTCCACCCCTCTATCAATAATTGCACACACACACTGACACAGCATCGACAGAAAGGGGAGAGGTTATATGTTCCTTCCCACACTATAACCAACGGTATAAGACACGTATATCATATAATTGAGTATATTGAGTGTGATTGACCTATATATCCTTGTATTCAATGGTTTAATGACTACTAAAATAAGTGTATAAGAATATATTATTATGGAGGCGATTCGTTCGTGGTCACCTCCTCGGGGATTTAACCATCTGAAAACAAAGTAGATTAATCTTATAGTTTCTGTGAGATTACTAGTATGATTTCTGTGAGATTACTAGTATGATTTCTGTGAGATTACTAGTATGATTTCTGTGAGATTACTAGTATGATTTCTGTGAGATAACTAGTATGATTTCTGTGAGATTACTAGTATGATTTCTGTGAGATTACTAGTATGATTTCTGTGAGATTACTAGTATGATTTCTGTGAGATTACTAGTATGATTTCTGTGAGATTACTAGTATGATTTCTGTGAGATTACTAGTATGATTTCTGTGAGATTACTAGTATGATTTCTGTGAGATTACTAGTATGATTCCTGTGAGATTACTAGTATGATTTCTGTGAGATTACTAGTATGATTTCTGTGAGATTACTAGTATGATTTCTGTGAGATTACTAGTATGATTTCTGTGAGATTACTAGTATGATTTCTGTGAGATTACTAGTATGATTTCTGTGAGATTACTAGTATGATTTCTGTGAGATTACTAGTATGATTTCTGTGAGATTACTAGTATGATTTCTGTGAGATTACGTATGATTTCTGTGAGATTACTAGTATGATTTCTGTGAGATTACTAGTATGATTTCTGTGAGATTACTAGTATGATTTCTGTGAGATTACTAGTATGATTTCTTCTCTAACCTAAAGAAAACAAAACACGTCTAGTTTTAGCCAGAATAAAAAAGAAGTAGACGTAATTTTCCTACAAGTATTTATGTTTTCATATACATTTTTCAGTGATAAAGAGATAATTTATAATGTAAACCAAATCGTGTGTTCTTAGTTGGAATAGACTTCACACAATCACCTTAACAATACAGTTCTCTATGGCTACTTTCGATCTATTGTACCCACCCTAAGACTAACCTTTCCTATCCGAAAGGTTACAATGCATACACACACATATATACATACACGCACACGCACACACACACGCACACACACACACATGTACACTTGCGGCAGAAGCAAAATATACACACTTGCAATGGAAACCCCAAAACACACACACACACACACACACACACACACACACACACACACACACACACACACACACACCGACAATTTGCTTTATCATGCACGTGTCTCAACACAGATAAACTCCCGGGGAATTTGAAGCACACGAAGACACCCACACAAGTACACACACACACACACAAACACACACACAACCACACACACACACACACACACACACACACATACAGTACACACACACAAACCCACACACATGTATTTGAACGTGTGTATCAGTGTATTACATGAACATATGTTTGTATACATATAAGTTAAGGGAGCCCACCTCGCTTTTTTTCTCTTTCTCTCCCTCTCTCTTTGGCTTGTATCCATTGGGTCCCATTCAGCCTACTGTTTTAAAACGTTTACCCCCATCCAGGTGTCAATATTTTCCGCGAGCCAGCATATATATATTTTTGTTTTGACAGCAAGCTAAATTTTTACATTTTTCGATTGAAAAATGTTTCCGGCGAAGCCGGATTTCTCCACACAATACTGGCTCGCTATCGCTCGCCAGGAAGAAACCGACATCTGGATGGGGATAAACGTCTTAAAACAGTTGGCTGAATGGGGCCGAATGGAAACAAGCCAGGAAAAGAGAGAAAAGGAGAGAAAGATAAAACAAGCCGGTGACCCCCCCTTAATGTAAACTGAAACGCTACACTTGCATTTAGTATCTCTGATGTACGTATGCTTCAATATATGCTATACTATGACACTGTAATCTAAGTTTACCATTTCCCTACTAATATTTATATGCATCATTCTTTGCACACACTCATTCACTATATTGTAAAATGTGAATGTTCAGCTCTTCGGGCTGCCATTCTTTAAATATACTGTTTATTAATATATATATTATATTATTATTATTATTACACACACAAATATATATACCGGGTATATATATATATATATATATATATATATATATATATATATATATATATATTTACACACACTTGCTTGTAATGCTAAATCACACCAATATTTGAAACACACATAACCCAAGGAACATAAACAAACAAACAAAAAACAATCACACACAAAGACTCGAAGCAAATTAATCGCGCACGTGTAATAATGTCCCCCCCCCCCTCAAGACATACACACACACACAGTTGAATTATATAATGACACACACCCAAAGTCACACACACACACACACACACACACACACACACACACACACACACACACACAGTCACACGCACACCATTTGCTTGATCATGCAATTACAACCTGCAAAATACATCAGTACATAAAAACTTCAAAACAAGCACACACGCACTTAAAACATATATTAAGCTGGCACAAGTAAACACAAAAAGACGAATCACAAACAACAAAGCCAAACCCCCAAACATGGAACCTATCACACCTATATACACAAACCCCCAAACATGGAACCTATCACACCTATATACACAAACCCCCAAACATGGAACCTATCACACCTATATACACAAACCCCCAAACATGGAACCTATCACACCTATATACACAAACCCCCAAACATGGAACCTATCACACCTATATACACAAACCCCCAAACATGGAACCTATCACACCTATATACACAAACCCCCAAACATGGAACCTATCACACCTATATACACAAACCCCCAAACATGGAACCTATCACACCTATATACACAAACCCCCAAACATGGAACCTATCACACCTATATACACAAACCCCCAAACATGGAACCTATTACACCTATATACACAAACTCCCAAACATGGAACCTATCACACCTACAGTATATACACAAACCCCCAAACATGGAACCTATCACACCTATATACACAAACCCCCAAACATGGAACCTATCACACCTATATACACAAACCCCCAAACATGGAATCTATCACACCTATATACACAAACGACCAAACATGGAACCTATCACACCTATATACACAAACCCCCAAACATGGAACCTATCACACCTATATACACAAACCCCCAAACATGGAACCTATCACACCTATATACACAAACCCCCAAACATGGAACCTATCACACCTATATACACAAACCCCCAAACATGGAACCTATCACACCTATATACACAAACCCCCAAACATGGAACCTATCACACCTATATACACAAACCCCCAAACATGGAACCTATCACACCTATATACACAAACCCCCAAACATGGAACCTATCACACCTATATACACAAACCCCCAAACATGGAACCTATCACACCTATATACACAAACCCCCAAACATGGAACCTATCACACCTATATACACAAACCCCCAAACATGGAACCTATCACACCTATATACACAAACTCCCAAACATGGAACCTATCACACCTATATACACAAACCCCCAAACATGGAACCTATCACACCTATATACACAAACCCCCAAACATGGAACCTATCACACCTATATACACAAACCCCCAAACATGGAACCTATCACACCTATATACACAAACCCCCAAACATGGAACCTATCACACCTATATACACAAACCCCCAAACATGGAACCTATCACACCTATATACACAAACCCCCAAACATGGAACCTATCACACCTATATACACAAACCCACCATTTGCTACACCAGGTACGCCTAACTGTAGGTAGCGCCAACGAACTTGACAATAATCTTGACCCCTTAACTTCTTATACCGGTAACACAAAAGGGCCTAGAGAAAACTGGCTATATATATATCCACATTCATTTCCTTGTGGGCTCTTCCCAAATGATAGAACTGTCAGCTTGATTGCTTTCATTCACTTTGAGAAGTTAAGGGGTCAAGATTATTGTCAAATTTGCTGGCGCCCGTGGGTCCGTGGACAGAACATCATGGGAAAATGTATACACAAACAATCACACACACAAAAACACACACAGACACACACAATCACTTTCAAAACATAAACAGATACACATACACTTTAAACATACTGTATATAAGGCACGTACACACACACATACACATACTTGCAAAGCATAAACACATACACACACACTTTAAACAAATAAAACAAAAACAAACACACACACACACACACATAATGATTGAAATATAAATAAATGACATGAAAATTAAATCAAACACACACATACACACACAATGTAAATAGGCGCAACCACACATTTGAAACCTAATATAATGACGCACATACACAAAGAACACACCTGAAACAAAACACACAGACAAACACACATAAAACCAAGAAACACAATCACAAACATAAAAACAAAATAATTTGCTTGTTGATGCACGTGTATGGAGTGGACTAATGCGCAGAAAGCCTCCCGGGGAAATTTGTGAGAGGCCCACGTAAATTTGTGAGAGGCCCACGTAACTCTATAATTACGAAATCCCCATCCCCTGACCTATGGTGTTATCTGCTGCGTCCGGATGATGAAACTCCACCGTTATGTAAACACTTCAGTACAGTTACTCATAGGAGTTTGTAGCCATTGCGTTGTTTTATGTCTATCTATCTATCTATTGCCGGATGCTGGGATCCCCAATGGGGTGGCCATGAACGAAACGCCCCCACGCACCTCTGTCGCCAGTCAGTCGACGCTCCTCCTCCCATCCAGCACCGTTTTCACGCATATGCTTCTTAACTCCATCCTTCCCCCTCTCTCTTGGTTTACCTCTCCCTTTCCGTCCTTCCACTTTGCATTTGTACACTCTCTTAGTCATTATCTCGCTTCCCATACGTTCCACATGGCCAAACCATCTCAAGGTGTTCCTTTTCAAACTTTTCAGCACATCTACATCCACACCATACAGCTCTCGTACTTCCTAATTTGTCTGTCTATCCCTCCATGTAACTCCGCAGGCACTTCTTAAGTAACTCATTTCCACCCCTCTCACTCTTGGTTTTTGTATCTCTAACAACGTCCATGCTTCGCTTACGTAAAATCAATTTCGGGATTACAACACTGACATGCAAGGACTTCTTTACTTGCAAGTTGACCACTCTATTTCTTGTTACTGCTTTCAGCGTTCCTACAACCCTCTTCCCCTGTTGCACCCTCTCCCGCAATTCTTCATCCATACTCCCATCTTTACTCAACACACTGCCCAAATACTTAAATGAGCTGATATTCTCCATAGCTTGACCGTTCAACCTCACCTCACACTCTGTGGCTGCACCCGTTTCAAAGACCATAACTTTACTCTTCCCTGTCCTATCTCTCCAGTATGGCCACCCGATCCTCTCAGCCGGTGTACGTGTACAAACAGAAACCACAAACAGAAATGTCCACAGCCGTAAACGGCCACAGACCGAAATAGCCACATTTGCAAATGTCCTCAGACCAATATGGCCATTGGCCACACAGGAGAGGCTCTCACCCGCGCGCAGGTAGTGACAGGTTAAGGGGGTAGTGCTTGATTTTTGGTTTATATATATATATATATATATATATTAATTAATTTTTTAGTTCCCTCGCTAGACCTCCATCAAGCTAAGAAAAACAACTCCTAGACCCCCTTTCAGAATAAATTTGTACATTTTTCGGTAGAAACATCTCCCTGCCGAAGGCCGGTTCATTCTAAAATTTGAGGCTCGCTATCGCTCGCCAGGAAAAGGGCACGACAGGTCTTAACATTGACAACAAAATAAGGCCAAAGGTCTCAAAATTGACAAACTAACGGAACGAACGTCTTAAAACCTCAAAACTAACATGCTAAACATGAGGAAGAAGGGGGCCCAGAAAAAGCGAGTACTACCCCCTTATGGTTAAGGTCAGCCAACAAGAGCAATACACATGTTATATTGACAATATGTTTTGCTTTATTGAACTGTATTTGACAATTTTATTCAGCTTTGGAAGGACGTCTACCAATTAATCCTTTTAGCTACCATTATCCTTCCTGAGCTACATACAATCGTCTTAATGTAGCTGAAATAAAATACAAAATACTCAAATATATCTAGTTGCAATATGGAATACTAAACGTATACATACAGTATGTGATATCAGGTGATTGGTTAACCACCAAACATAAAAATTGCATATTCATTAACAACAAGGTCTATTGCCGCTACTTGTCAAAGTTGTCATGATGCAGAGAGAGAGAGAGAGAGAGAGAGAGAGAGAGAGAGAGAGAGAGAGAGAGAGAGAGAGATTAAAACATATGTCACTTGAGCTTATAAGATAGAGATGTACCCTCAAATAGGGTTGGAGGCGGAGTTAACAGTCAACTTTTTCGCAGTTCCTAACCCATAGCATTCCAACCGGTACAGTGGCAGTGTGCCCTTTATGGTGTGTAGGATTCGATATGGTATATCAGTAGTGTGTTGGGACCCATGGGGAGAGTCTAGCACCATAATATCAGTACTATGGAAGAGTCTGACCGGTGTGGTGCATAGAGTTCTAGTATCCCTAAAGACACAATTATTGGGAAATAGACTCTTCGTAATACATTCTCACATAAAGTTTGTCCCTGCATATAATTATATTGTGACTGGTTTATCCTGATAGTAATTTTTCACTAGCTATGAATATTTAAGTATGCGTATTTAAGGCAAAAATATGGTGGCGGCGAAATATATCTACCAGAATCTACAATCAACCAAGTCTATCAAATGTACTACCAATAACCCATACCCTCCTCTACAGTACGGTTATTAAGGGGGGTCACCGTCTTTTTTTATCTTTCTCTTCTTTTTTCTCTTTCCCTGGCTTGTATCCATTCGGCCCCATTCAGCCAACTGTTTTAAGACGTTTATCCTCATCCAGGTGTCGATTTCTTCCTGGCGAGCGATAGCGAGCCAGCATTGTATAGAGAAATCCGGCTTCGCCGGAGAAATTTTTCTGTCGAAAAATTTACAATTTAAGCTTGCTGTAAACAATTTAAGCTTGCTGTAAACACAAATATATATATATATGCTGGCTCGCTACCGCTCGACAAAAAAATATTGACACCTGGATGGGGGTAAACGTCTTAAAACAGTAGGCTGAATGGGGCCAAATGAATGCAACCCAGAGAGAGGGAGAAAGACAGGAAAAAACGAGGTGGGCTCCCTTAAGAGGTTTATTCAGAAGGGCTATTAACACCTATCCTTACTTACTTACACCTATCTACACCTACTTAAACCTGTGTGCCTACCTACACATACACCTAACCCTACTTACCTATGCTTTTGTTTTTCTATTTGAATGAGGGAGACAAAAGGCAAACATTCCTGTCACGAGTTAAAAGAATTTAAAGAGTGACAGGGCCAAAATTTAGGATTGTCTGAGCCAAAATGCCTGGGCACGCGGAGTTTGAAGCAATTTAAGTCATAGGATGAGGGAAATATGGATTCAGGGAGAGAGTTCCAAAGCTCAATTGTTGAATAGAAGAAAGTTTGGGAATGTCATTTCACTCTTGGGTTCTAGACTTGCACAGAGTAGGGGTGGGATTGTGTTGCAAGGTGGGTGCTACGTGCTCTACGTAGAAAAGGTGGTATACACTGAGAGAGCTCTGAGGAACACTGATTATTCTTATAGCGGTAGAATAATAATATAATACTGTATAAAATAATATAACTTAGTCACCCTAAATTCAAAACTTTCTATGGTTTACTTAGATAGAGAAAATGAGATTGTAACATCAACTATACTATTTATTGACCACTCTTTGCCTACAACCCAGGACGCTCACACCGAAAATCAACACACTATATGCATTGCGCCACGAAGACATATATGTGTAATATATATATATATATATATATATATATATATATATTGTGACGTTAACCACTCCGTTAGAACCGCATGGCTTGTCCTACAGTGACTCGCTAGGATCGCCAGGGCAGTGGATGGGGCTACAGTTTATGTATTAGAGTGTGCTTTATTTCATATGAAAGCTTGTGTCATGGGCAGTCCAGAAAGGCTCTTTGTTTTCACCCATGTCAAGGCTTTATATATTTAATTGTAAAGTATATGTTTTATCATTAACTAGTAATGATGGGATCTGGGAGAGAGAGAGAGAGTAGAACAGAGTGAGAGGGAGCGCGCAGTGTTTTTGTCCCGCTCGATGACGTCACGGCTGGCTGCCTCGTGGGGGTTGGTTAAGAGAGGTCCTTCCCATGCTGTTAGCTCCCTTGCTAGTGGCTAGAGGACTTGTAACCGCTTTTTTCCCACGCGGCTCGAGCTAGTGCGAGTATATATTATACAGTTCCTCGCCACTCTCTCCCTCAGATCTGGTTTCTAGAATGCATCTATCTTATCCCTTGCTACCTGTCCCCTGCTCTGCACCTGAGAATCTTTTCCTCTGCCTATCTCTCTCATTTTCCATATCTTTCACCACCTTTTATTAATATTATACCCCCTCTGGTTAACTCTGCAAAATCAGCTTCATGCTGGCCAGTTGTATTGTGCGTTAAGGTCTGATATAACCCATGTATGTTAGTTGTTAAGATAAGTGGATCACAAAGCATTGGTTGGCTTTCATGTTGCCGCTTCCTATAATTACTAGTGTTCTGCTGGATTAGATAATGCTAGACTAGGAGTCTGATATTATAAGGTATTGTTTCCTATGAGTGCTGGCTTTAGTTAAAAGCTGCACGACATACCTGAGAACTGGAGTTGATTGAGTAAATTCTAGTCTGTGTGCCATTGAGAGTAGAGCATGCACGAATGAGGGCTTTTTGCCTATACCATTCTGCACTGTTCTAAGCTCGTTGTTTGTCTTTGAGGTACGCCAGGAGAACGCTTAATACTTCGGTATTAAGGTTTCTCAAGAGAGCTACCCTTCCCTATAACGTAATATTTGATGCACAGACTTGAGATTTGCACTAGGCTATGCGGCATGCCATGCGCACCAGTACCTCGTATCATTGACTCTAGCTAGACTTTATCAGTCACAGTAGACATTAAGTATATTAAACCACGTACTCTTTTTATGCATACCCATTTATGATTACACAAGCATTTCGCAGCCTAGTTTGATGTATTGAGACACAAACGACTTAGGCTCTTTTTGTTGATAGGAATACTGCATTGTCGTGGCGATTATTATTATTGTTGTAGTGTTTAGGATATTCTTGGCTCTGACGGCATTATATATTCTGCCTTTTTGTGTGCATAGCCTGCACGAGCATTGTTCCGCTGCCTGCCTTTTTGGGTTCCATTTCCGATACGAGCATCTTTATAGCATCTAACATTTAAAGAAGATTCCTTGTTAGTGTTGAAGGACTTTAGTGCACTTTCTTTCATGCAGGAGTGCCTGACATTTATTGATTAAAGTAACGTAAGCTGTAACTTCTCTTACCACCTTACTTTGCATACCATAACCAAGCACCTTCGGTTATAGGTAGTAATAGGCTGTTTTCACATAACATTAAGCCTAGAGTAGACGCACATTTATTGAGAGTTTGATAGCCTATTATTGCATATAGAACTCTGGAGAGTATTTGTGTTCTTTGTTCACTGGGAATATACATCAGAGGTTGGATCTAGCCATTACTAGTCCAATGAATAAGAGCCCTGATATATTTGAACCCCAGTCGTAACAATATATATATATATATATATATATATATACTGTATATATGGAGTAATTATCCTTCTAGCTTATACTACTCGTGGCTACTACAGATCCTTGTGGAACCCTACATCTATGGAGTGGACATTTGATAACATATCTATGATTAAGGAGGTAGTGTTTGCTTTTTGGTTCATATATTTTTCTATTAATACATGTTTTAGTTTCCTCGTTAGACATACATCAAGCTTAAAGAAATACCCCATAGACCCCTTTTCAAGATCAATTTGTACATTTTTCGGTAGACAAATATCTGGCCAGTTCCTTACAAAATTACAGTGTCGTAATCGCTCGCCAGGAAAAAATCGACACCTAATTGGCACGAAAGATTCTTTACCCCTGCACAGCTTTTTGCTCTGTACAAGGGCACAGTGCGTCCTTGTATTGAGTATTGTTCACATGTGTGGGGAGGATCCTCTCGCATAGCACTTCTAGACAAAGTAGAAAGGAAAGCTTGTATCAATAACTCCCGTCCACTCACCGTCTCTGCAATCTCTCTCTCTTCGCCGCAATGTTGCATCTCTCTCGCTATTCTATCGCTACTACAATACGAGTAATCAGTGTTCCTCAAAGCTCTCTCAATGTATACCACCTCTTCTACGTAGGGTACGTAGTACCCGTCTTGCTACCCAATCCTACCCCTACTCTGTGCAGCTATACAACTCAAGAGTGAAACGATACTCCCAATCTTTCTTCTATTCAACAGCTGAACTCTGGAACTCTTCCTGAATCCATATTTCCCTCATCCTATGACTTAAATTGTTTCAAACTCCGTGTGTCCAGACATTTTGGCTCGAACATTCCTGGATTTTGGCCCTGTCACTCTTTCAACTCTGGGTGAGGCACTCGTTACAGGCAGTTCTGCCTTTTGTCTCCCTCATCCACATAATTGTTATATATATATATATATATATATATATATACTGTATATGTATATATATATATGGACCCGGGTTCGAATCCCAATATGTCAATGGGAAGATATTATTGGGATGGAATTTGTGCTGTACCTAGTTTCAGTGCATTACCACAGCACACTGAAATGCCAAAAAATACCCTCATTGTTCCCTGATTAAATAGCACTTTATGAATATTCCCATATTCAAAATATGCTACTGTGAAGCACGGAGGCAGAGCAGCTTCTGAGATGGGATTGATTCGAGCCGGGGTGCTTCGCATGTCTCACTCCCTAGATTGGAACAAGACCTCACGGGCCTCACCGTGTTCAGCGGTTGAGTGTAAAGGCTCTCAGCCTATGCCCGAGAGGGAGTAGGTGGAATATAGAAAAAAAAAAATATATATATATACAATATATACTGTATATACATATAAATACAGTATATATATACATATATATATATATATACAGTATATATACTGTTTTATATATATATATATATATATATATATATATATATATAAAATATATATTATTTCCAAACACTATATATTGATGAAAACTAACAGGGAAAAATAAAAAAATCCATGGGAAAATTGGTGACCATCTTATTTAGTTTTTCCGAAAAATCATATTTTTAGGCCATATGAAATAAATGTATTTATACAGTATATAATATACAGTATATATATATATATATATATATATATATATATATTATATATATATATATATATATATATATATATATAATATATATAAGATATATGTATATATATATTATATATATATATATATACAGTATATATATATATATATATATATATATATATATATATATATATATAATATATATATATATATATATATATATATACTGTATATTATATACTGTATAAATACATTTATTTCATATGGCCTAAAAATATGATTTTTCGGAAAAACTAAATAAGATGGTCACCAATTTTCCCATGGATTTTTTTATTTTTCCCTGTTAGTTTTCATCAATATATAGTGTTTGGAAATAATTACAACCCTCGGCGAAACCGTTTTCCCCATTATACAACGATCTTAAGACACGCCGCCCGATAGTGGGGAGGGCTATGAAGTACAGGGAAAATGAGGGGTTAAATGCGTAAAACGGCGATTAAAACTTATTTTATCAAAACTTGGCTCGGGTTTTAAGGTATTTCTAAGGCCTAAAACCCAATTTTTCGAAAACCCGAGCCAAGTTTTGGCCAAAGCTGGCTCGGATTTTGAGAGTTTGTAGACAACAAAATGACAGTAACCTCATTTAGAAATTTGGCTCAGGTTTCCCGAAATTGCAAAGCCATAAAACCCGAATTTTGGAAAACCCGAGCCAAGTTTTTTGCAAACTTGGCTCGGATTTTGGGAATTTTTAGAGTAAACAAATTACAGTAACCTAATTTAGAATTTTGGCTCGTTTCCCTAAATTGCAAACCCCAAAAAGCATAATTTTGGAAAACCCGAGCCAATTTTTGGCAAAACTTGGATCGTATTTTGAGAATCGAAAAAGACTAACTAAATGTCAGAAATCGGCTCATGATTTCCCTAATTGCAAAGCCATAGAACCAGATTTATCGAAAACTTAGCACTTATTTGAATCATAAATATCCAGTAACATAGACCTAGTACATTGGATACAAGCCTAATCCACACCTAACGTCTACAATGTGACCGTAGTACCTAGTAGGCCTACGTGGGATACAACATGGCGGTTGGGCCGGCGGCCATTTAGTAGCCTACCGGTATTCGGCCGTATCTGTAAATACGAATGCGAGTCACTTCGAGCGAATTCCTGATCGAGCGGATGCACAATCTAACCTAATTAACCTAACCTAACCTAACCTAACCTAACCTAAATGCGCCTCCGCTCGCATATGAATTCGCTCGAAGTGTCCAGATACCGTAAAGACTACCGCAACTACGAATCTTGTTTCTGAGACCTAGTATATTAACCTATCCAAACAACCCAACCTATCGACAGAGATGGGCAGGTGGAGTGGACTAAAAAGCTGGTGGACAGACCTCGGGAGACAGGTGAAAATTGGGTGTGTACGAATAGGTTTTTTTTTTTTTTTTTTTTTTTTTTTTTTTTTTTTATATATTCCAACTACTCCCTCTCGGGCATAGGCTGATAGCCTTTACACTCTACCGCTGAACACGGTGAGGCCCGTGAGGTCTTGTTCCAGTCTAGGGAGTGAGACATGCGAAGCACCTACTCCCGGCCCGAACCCAACTCCATCTCTGAAGCTGCTTCGCCCCTGCGCTTCACAGTCTCACTCCCCAGGCTCGGACCCTCACTCTCAGAACGCCACCTATTGAGCAATTAACTCACTAGGCATTGCCCCCCTGTAGCATATTTTGAATATGGGAATATTCATACAGTGCTATTTAATCAGGGAACAATGAGGGTATTTTGTTTTGGCATTTCGGTGTGCCGTCTATAGGAAGGTATTGACAACCGGGGCCGTGGTGGTCAAGTGGTGAGCACGCTCGCGTGTGAATCTGAAAGACCCGGGATCGAATCCCTGCCACGGCGGACATTTAGTGGGTGCGGTAGTACGTCCTAGCATGTTTCACATGCTTGCACCCAGTCAGGGGACATCCTGACGACGTATACAGACAAAACACACATAACAAAGCCACTCCAACACCTTCCTCTCTCTCCAACACCCCTTCTCCCCTCTCAACACTCTTCTCTGAGCTATTGCCGATAAAAATGGCATGTTCAGTCCTGTACAGAATCGTAAGATTCATTGTAAAGATTTCAGGACGAGCTCATCAGCGGCGGATCCCCAGATCGACCGTGGTGATTGTCACCTAAACATCTACAAAACAAAACAAAAAACCATGTTACGACAAAATTCCATTTTAGTACCATATATTTTTATTAGGTTTTGCCGAGGCTTAAAACACATTTTCATATTATGTTTCGAGCATATAAAATCCATATTTGTTTTCAAATATTGCAAAATAATTGGTGACCAACTTATTTAGTTATACTGATTTTTCTTGTTTTGTCTACTCGAATTTGGCATTCAATTTAATGTATTGATTACCTGTCACATGTATTACTATAGCAAAACCTAAAAGAGTTTGAACACAGAATTCTGAGCTATTTAAAGCAATTAATGGTAATATTTATTCAAATATTAATTAAACAAATACCCAAACATAGTCTTTGATTATAAAATTAACCTATCTCTACAGATAGCCAAGATATTCAACACATAATGGGCTAGTATTAATGGTAAAAATGTCTCTATGTTCCTGTTTTCCTATCCTCAAGTAACCTATTAAGAACTGGTCAGGGGACTGGTTATAACTTGTAGGATGTTTAATTGAAGTGCGGAAATCAGTATTTACTGAGAAATAACAGTCTTAAAATGCCCCTTCCCCCCCTCCCACCCCTAAAATTCGCCTTATTTTTTTTTATTTTTTTTTTTTTTTATGAACTTAGACGCGGAAACATAGATACATAATAAATAACCTAACCTAACCTAACCCCGGGTGACCCAAAGAAAAGGTAGTCTGGTAAACATACCGCATTTTAAGACTGTTATTTCTCAGTAAATACTGATTTCCGCACTTCAATTAAACATCCTACAAGTTATAACCAGTCCCCTGACCAGTTCTTAATAGGTTACTTGAGGATATTATAACGGGAACATTGCGAAACATTTATCGATTAAAATATTTATATATAATGAAGCATAACAAAATTTAGTATATACCTAACGTTGCAATTTTGGGAAGCAAGAAGCTTTTGCCCAACAAATGTGTTTTTTCCGATTGTCGTAGAGAGACGAACAGACATGCGTTTCTGGAGTATTTTTCTATGCCGAGTCCGAATCTGCCTTTAGAATTGACCCATCTCAACAAATAACCCATATATTCACTATACAAGTTGGGCACTTTCCAGTCACTGTCTTCTGTAGGGACCATCTCTGTGTTCGTGCGTGTGTTTCAGTGTGTGTGTGTGTTTGTGTATGCATGCGCTTGGCTGTATTCGGTTATTCTCATCTAAATAACCATTTGTAGGTATTTATATTTTTATAATCTGGCCTACTGTCATCTATTTATTGAACTATCCTTCCTTACCGAGTCGATCTACCTTCCTCGCCTTGTTGTAAGGGAGAAAGGTAAATATATTTAAACTTTATTTCGAGTTATCATCTCTATAGGTATTTTATACTACCTAGGTATATAATATAAGCATACTGTATAATTACGATTGTTTGCAGTCCTAATTACAATCATTAACAATACAGTATGTTTGGGAACCATCAACATCATTACCATCAATACTTCACGTAGTCCATCAGTTATTACCTATCACCGATAATATTCAACATTATTCCTAGTCCTTACCACATAGTGACTATCACATAATTATACGCTACCGGGTTTCACATTTATAATTCCCACATTTCAACAACCATATAATAGTCAATACTGATAATTACCAAATAAATAACACCAATACAGAAGAGTCTGAACTAAAGCCAAAGGTAGATTATACTCACTCTTACTTAATACAGGAGAACAAATTAAGCTGAGACTGTGGGAAATAAAAAGTCTAGACGGGTTGGTCTCTAAACTCTACGTGATAGCTACGACAGTTCTGATCATACTGCCTGGACCCCCCGATATAAGATGAGGGGGCAGGCTCGGGCAATTATCCGCTTTCGTATGATATACCTAGCAATGAGATATACCCACGAGTTATCTATATACTCTTGTTTACCTTATGTACCGTTGTGAAGGATTATCTATGCTGTAGAAGGTTGAATATTGCTTTTTGAAGGTTGATAACAGCCCAGATGCCACCACCAACACTCTCATTCACAAGTTCCTTTACTACTACCTACCTCGATTTCTTGGATTTACCCTGGGAGCTGAACGTTGTTGTAAGATCGAAATGATTGGAAATGAACCGAAGAGCACTGACACGAACACCTGGAAAAGATTCGAATCTTTACTCGGTGGCCGCATCCCTGATTTGGGCTTAAAGTCGAGGCGAAACTTTCCTGTAAATTCCAGGGTTGTTTGCGCAATTTTCGCCCCTTTAAAGGCATATTTCGGGATTCGCTTGGTGTCCAGAATGTGTAGATTTTTTTTCTCTTCCGAACTGTATATAAATAATCGAAAAACGTCCACGTTTTGTGTACCTTTCTTGTATGAGCGATGTCTAATGGGAAATCGCGTGTCCGACAGTTTTGGGAAAATCGATGCAAACTGAAACGAAACGAAGCGAGATAGGGTTCATTCGAGTTTGAGAATGCAGCGTTCAACACACCTCCGCGACTCAGATTCTTTCCTATATGGCAGTCAATGGCAACTTTTCTTAAATTACTAGAATTCAAGGGTTAAATTCTTGTGCTTCTAAAAGTTATTGAGCTCCTCTTATTTTAATTAATGGGTTAAGAAACTGATATATGGGCGTACCGTAAACCACTGAACCTTTAATATAATGGAATACGATACTAATTATGCATGGGTAATGGCTATAATGGGAAATATAAGCTTATTTGTATTGTAATGTGTTTCTATGTATTTTACCTTATATACGTGGTTTAAGCCACTTTTATATTATTTACAGGAAACAATATATATCTGTGTATCTCTTTATTGCATTTAAGCGTGATAAAAAAGCTTAAATTAAGTAATATTGTCATTCGATCTTCCCAGCTACTATGCTCATATTTGAGTTTTCCTTAGGCTAATTTGACGTGTTTAATTGTTAATATATTTTAGGTAGAGCACAGTTAATTTATCCAAAGCCTAATCCATGTGCATATCAAAGTAATTACGGTTGGGGTAACAGTTTTATTTCAGCTGAGATCGGAAGGAAAGGTTCAACATCGTATATGGCAATAGTGCTATTAATGGCTGCCTTCTGGGTAGTCCTGTGTGTTCAAGTCTGCCAAGAAAGCTCGGTTTTCGGCCCTTAAATACTACAGCCGGACTAATATACCATCACCACAACCTTCCCGCGAGCCTGTGGAATATACTGACCTACCCTGGAACACCCTATAGGAGGATTACATCACAATATATTACGGTAAGTTACATACATCACTTCGTTCTCGGGGCTTGAGGAAGAGGGATAATGGACGGATATAATAGGAAGTTTTATAGTGGGTTTCAATGCCGCTGGCTTCCTATGCTGCAGGTGACCGCTTTACTGGACGTGGCAACATATAGTGCCCCCAGTTTTATCGGTAAGAACTTCGATGTTTAAGTTAAATATGAGCGGGCCTGTTTTTGGTGGGAGGGGGGGGGGGGTTGAAGGGGGGAAGAGAGGAGAGATTGAAAGCAAGAAAGAGGGAGTCGGGGGGTGGTAGAGGAGGTGAAGATATGAGAGAGAGAGAGAGAGAGAGGAGGGAGGAGGGATTGAAAGAAAGACAGAGTGAGTCTTGGGGAGGCTAAGGACTGCGGGAAGCAATATGAGGCAGTTCCGTAGATTACTAACCACGGAACTGCTGCGGGGGAGAAATTTTTTCGGTTTTAATTAATCGAGTCTCGAGAACACTAACGCACCAATATTACTCATTTTCAAAATATATCCTTTAATTTCTAGCTTTTCGAATAACTTAAAACCTAACCGGTATTAATCTAGGACCAATCCGATACGGAACCCATAGATTTTTATGATAGATAATGCTCACAGATACTCACAGAAGACTCCTGGAAGAGGCTATCAAGTCTGTGTCTCCAGCTCTGGATTACTACTGTCTCTGGGTCTTATGGTCGGGTTGACATTATTATATCGTCTGTACCGGTAGCCTATTGGTTCCGAATAATTAAATTTCTGTTTCTTCCAGGCTTCGTCTAATTTCTTTTAAAAATCCATCACTGTCCTAGCATTCACTACCAATTCGGGGAGATTGTTCCACTTGTCTACAATCCGATGACAGAACGAGTGCTTTCTAACATCCAGTCTTGGCCGTTGTTTGTAGAGCCTGTAATTGTGACCTCTTGTTACCGAGTCAGTTAACCCAATCAGGAGTCCCTCGCATACTGCCTCATCATATATCCCTCATACCACCTTGAACGTTTCTATTATATCCCCTCTTGCTCTTCTGTAAGCTAGAGTTGGAAGGTCTAACTTCTTAAGTCGTTCCGGGTATGGCAAGTCCCTCAAGGTAAGGTGACAGTTACAAAGTGGTGTACAATCTATCTTATTCTAGTTACATTGTTGTTTATCTTATTGTACCAGTACCTCCCTATAATCAACCTAGTTGTTCCCCAATTCGTCCCTCGACCATTTCAAAGTCCAACTCTCACTCTTGTCCTCTGTAGCGGGGAGGACCTTGTACCCCTGAGACATAGGAGTGCAGACCTGAGAAGAGAGAAAGAGAGCCGGCATCTCATCCAAGTTATGACTTGGCTTCTATGCTGGCGCTTTTTCTCCGATATTTGTTCAGCTAATCTGGCATAGAAGACACTTGCAGAAGGTCCCATACCTCCCGACGATGAGAAGACCAGAGGAGTAAAGCTTCCTTGATCCCTGTTCAAAATTCTTTCTTCATAAGTGCGTTTTTTCTCACTTTCGTTTCTCAAGTATGCCGCCTTGTGTCCTCGCTCACGATATGTTTGTGCTCTTGGGTTGAAGATTCTGATGTCGAAAAAAGCCCGTTGTCCCCTCGTCCAAAAACCTCGAGCACTTACGTCCACTCTTGCTTCATTTGAAGTATTTGCAGTATTGTGGGCCAAGCGCTGTCCGTCCATAGGCAGAAGTTCCGGTTCGATTCTGACATCATGGCACACCTCGTCCAGCATTTGTGCAGTGATGTATCGCACTTCATCATGCCGGATACAGATGAATCCTCCTTTCTTACAGGTCATATAGTGGTCTGGGTTGTTTATTTCACCGCATGCACATTTCAGCGGCAGGTTCGAAACTGGCCATCCATACCTCAAGGCTACGGCATCATTGAATTCTTGTTTATTTAAGCTGAAGCCTTTCTCCTTTATTGGTAATGTTGTGAGCCAATTTGAAGCCCCCGTGTCTTGTGCCATCTCAACTCTCATTTTCAGTTCTTCCCTACATCTGGTCTTAATTTGTTCTAGGCTATGTTTCTGTCTCTCTTCTCTGCTCTTTGTAATTTCCTGTCTTGCATTTCGTTGTTCCTCTTCGTCCACCTCATCATTTTCATTTTGCTCCCGTATTTTTTCTGTCAGAGACGTAGTAAGTTTAAGGGAATTTTGGTACTCATGTGGTGTCGCCTCCACTGGGTTTATGATCCCCATACCTCCGAACCTTGGCGGAAGAGCTAATAGATCTCTTAGCTCTTGCGTGACGCCTTCCATCTCTGTTAAGGCCGGTATGAATGTTCCTCTGATTGCTTCTTCCAGCGGTTGGAGCATCTGTCTAATGCCAGGCACTGTTCTCATAAGAAAGGTCCATCTGTGCTTAACACCATATGTGAAGGCAGTATATGCAGCATGTGGTTCAGATTTCGCAATGTCTGCCAGGGTTTTCACTTCCTTTACCCACTCCGCTACCTTTTTTCGCACATAGTCTTTCTTGCATTCTTCTGTGCCTATTTCTGCTCCCAAATGGCGTTGACCCTCCTTTGTAATCTTCACTCCTGTCCCATCAAAAGTCCGCACCGCTTCTTCATACTTGTTTTCTTTCACTATTAGTACAGATATACTAGCATTCGGATGGTACCCAATGACTTCGCCTACCGATTGTACTCTCCGCCACCATTCTTTGAGATCCCCTATTTTTCCTGCACCTGTGAGGTCATCTGCATACGCCACTTGTTTCACTCGGGTTACCTCATGTTTTATTTTCTGCTGCAGAATTGATAGTGCCAGTGCGTACATTGCCATTGCCACTGGATCTCCTTGCGTTGTTCCTTCATTTGATTTGAGAATTTTCATATCTTCCTTCTTTGTGCTTCCAACTATATACAGGTTAGCTGGCTCCTTATAAGTATTTTCTATGTACTTTGCGATGCTCGGGCATTTGATCTTGATGTTGTGAATAGCTGCCTCCCTATTAATGGTGTTAAAGGCATTTGTTGCATCCACTAGCAGTACCGCTTCACAATCTTCCTCATGATACACCTTCCCCATTGCATGTATTGCTGCTTCTCCTCCGGCTTGCTGTCCTGCACATACTTGTAAGTTGCCCACTGCTCTTTGTACATCTTTTCCAAATACGGACATGATTGCTTTTCCTATAATCCTTCTCCCTCAAGGTTGGCAGGTTTGCCATATCACATAATTCAGTGCTATATATTTAATCACTGTTGTAGATACATTATAATCTATGGGCACATAATTTAGTGCTATATATATATATATATATATATATATATATATATATATATAATTACTGTCGCAAATACATTATATGGCTACTATATAAAAACACTAAAAAAAAAAAAAATATTCTCCCTATAATTACCCCTATCGTTTACGTAGTGGGACCCGCAGAGGGCCGCTTTCGGGCGGCATGATATGCAGGGGTTGTGCATGGGGACCAGTGGTTGGTTGGGGACAGTATCAGGAGAAGGATCAGGATTAGGGACATAATGATTGGTGATCCTAGTTCTAAAATAATCAAGAGTGGGACTATTAACCCCTTCTGTGCCGGCGCCGTCTTTTTAACTTTATATATACTAGTATTAGACGATTGTATTCAGTTTAAAAATGGCCTCCAGCAATTTACAGGCTTAAAAATAACTCACTTAACCCTTTTTACTACCACAGATCCTTCTTAAACTGCACAAAATCGTCTAGATATAGCTATAATAAAATTGAAAAGACGTTTCTGGTACAGAAGGGGTTAACTATATGAAATGGGAGGGGATTCCACTCTTGGATACTGAAGGGGAAAATGATTGTCTAAATATGTCCGTGCTTGCCTGATACTTACTTACTTGTTACTTGTTACTAGTTACTTGTTACTTGTAGTGATGATTCTCGGCCGCGCTCCATCGCTTTCACGACGCTCGTCACAGCCGCCCTCACATATTCTAGCACTTGAATGCAGGCTTTATCATTTATGGTCTTGTCTTCGAAGTCATAGCACTCAGTGAATAAGTGCGTCTTCAATCTCTTCTTAAAAATCTCAAAATTTTCACTGTTCTTGACAGTCTCAGGCAGTTTATTGTAAGAGCCGTGGAGCGCTCTTTTCAAATGCTCGAAATCCAAATTCAAAATTGCTTCGTGGCTCTTCCAGCCTGTGCAGCTCCACACTGTGTCTCAATGTCATGGCAGTTTCTACGTGTAAATCTTTCAATAGATCCCTTATATATACTGGTTTTCCAAACTTCAATGCTTGATATGTCATAACACACAATTTGTAGACAATTCTTGCCTTAATTGGTAACCAGTATAAATCAATCAGAGTTGGTGTTATTCTCTCCCGACGAGGTAGACCCTTTATTAATCTTGCAGCCCTATTCATAATAAGTTGTAACTTCCTCAGTAGATAATTTGGAAGACCATAGTAGAGTGAGTTACAATAATCCAACTTACTTATAACATGGTTATGAACGAGCATCTTGGTGATTTTTTCATCGAGATACTTCCTCACAAAGGCAATGTTCCTCAGATGATATCCAGATATTCTCAAAACCTGATGTATTTGACCTTTGAATGATAAATTGCAGTCTATCATCACTCGCAAGTCCTTCACTGCGTTACTTACTTCCATAACATTACCGTTGATTCGAAGTCTAGAAATATCCAGCCTCCTGAGATAGTTTTTTCTTCCAACAATTAAACATTGAGTTTGATTCTCATTCAGTTTCAACTGCTTGGACTCCATCCATCTACTGACGTCCGCCATTATTCTGCTCAACGAGTGGTATTTTAGGTTGTGGCTGTGTCTCGTAAATCATATACACTTGTAGGATATAAATATAATGTATATCTGTCTATGTCTACTAAGTTAGTTATTTAGGTCAATATAAAGTTCATGTAATTAAATTGCTATTTATTTATTTTTATATCTATTTTAGAGTTGTGTAAGGGTGTTTTGATGTGTGATAATAGTATGAAATGCATATTTACCCATTAAACAACAATCTAAAAACATACCCCCCACTAGCGAAAAATAACTACTTTTGGCCATAACCGTTTGCCTTGGGATACAAATATGTTGACGGTTCACCCCCCCCCCCCCCCCACTTAGGACTTAATGAAATCCTCATATATTTCAACAGTAGGGGGCACAAATCTCATTTCAACAGTAGGGGGCACAAACCTCATTTCAACCGTAGGGGGCACAAATCTCATTTCAACAGTAGGGGGCACAAATCTCATTTCAACAGTAGGGGGCACAAACCTCATTTCAACAGTAGGGGGCACAAATCTCATTTCAACAGTAGGGGGCACAAACCTCATTTCAACCGTAGGGGGCACAAATCTCATTTCAACAGTAGGGGGCACAAATCTCATTTCAACAGTAGGGGGCACAAACCTCATTTCAACAGTAGGGGGCACAAATCTCATTTCAACAGTAGGGGGCACAAACCTCATTTCAACAGTAGGGGGCACAAACCTCATTTCAACAGTAGGGAGCACAAATCTCATTTCAACAGTAGGGGGCACAAACCTCATTTCAACAGTAGGGGGCACAAACCTCATTTCAACAGTAGGGGGCACAAACCTCATTTCAACAGTAGGGGGCACAAACATCATTTCAACAGTAGGGGGCACAAATCTCATTTCAACAGTAGGGGGCACAAATCTAATTTCAACAGTAGGGGGCACAAACCTCATTTCAACAGTAGGGGGCACAAACCTCATTTCAACAGTAGGGGGCACAAATCTAATTTCAACAGTAGGGGGCACAAACCTCATTTCAACAGTAGGGGGCACAAACCTCATTTCAACAGTAGGGGGCACAAACCTCATTTCAACAGTAGGGGGCACAAATCTAATTTCAACAGTAGGGGGCACAAACCTCATTTCAACAGTAGGGGGCACAAACCTCATTTCAACAGTAGGGGGCACAAACCTCATTTCAACAGTAGGGGGCACAAATCTAATTTCAACAGTAGGGGGCACAAACCTCATTTCAACAGTAGGGGGCACAAACCTCATTTCAACAGTAGGGGGCACAAACCTAATTTCAACGGTAGGGGGCACAAACCTCATTTCAACAGTAGGCGGCACAAAC
>JBAKBP010016548.1:0-51422 GCA_037953745.1 Lithodes maja | reverse complement strand
CTCTGAATGAAGCCATATTTAGAGTTTTTCATTATTCTCTTCAGGACACTATTTATTGTGATTGAAATTAACATCTCTGTGTTATTATTATTCATATGTTCTAGTGTAACATTATTACTATTTACATGAATGTTATCTATATATTTTTTCCAACAACATATTGAGAATGTACCCTAGCTATTAAGGAATAAAACTTGTGAACCAGTATCGTGTATATTGTGACCATTGATTATTACTTGAGTGAAGTTTATAGAGCTAAGGCTAGTCGTTTCCCAGCGGAGAGGAACCCAAGTTGTTGATTAGCGCGGATTCCTAAGGTGGAAATCGCAATCAGATTATCTCACGTTTTATTATAACGTGGCATAACAACTCTTATACCGGTAGCATATATTTATCGTATTGTTTTATTTTAGCTTAATAATTTATCTATACTATCTTGCCATAGCTTACCCAGTTATCTCATTCTCTTTTTATGGTTTATGATTGTCTACCATACCTCTGAATTCTATCACTTTCGATCTATATTTGTTCCCGTATTAGTAATCCTCTTTTTGTATTTTGTTTTATTTTTGTTAACGTTTTCTTTCACCAATTATCAGCTCCCGATTTCTCTACTCTGTATTCTCTGTTTCTGACATATAATTTGTTTCCTGCTTTCCATGTTCTTTATTCCTTTTTAATAGTTTCCCCATTTTCGTTTACTCATTCCGATTTGCTGTATGGTAATAAATGCTACCTTCATCTCGTATCGTATTAAAACATTATATTTGCTTTTACTTCCATAGTACCAGAACTCATTTTCATCCAATAAAAGTCTACCCTATTACTCTCTCTCTCTCTCTCTCTCTCTCTCTCTCTCCTGTCACGTGTTTTAACTATGTTATTGCAGTCTGTGTTTATGGTCGTGTTGTCCAGCTTGCAGTATTGTTGTTGTTCTTGTTGTTCTTGTTTTTGTTGTTCTTGTTGTCGAGGTGTTAAGGGGCGGGCCTCGGGAAATCTGATTTACCGTATCTAAATTCTAGAATCAAGACTATGATAAGTGGCTAATGTGTTAAAGGGAAATTTGTATAATTATATTTGTGTTCATTTATCTATTCATTTTATGTACATGCTAAATTGAATATATATACTGTATATACTGTACAGTATATATATATATATATATATATATATATATATATATATATATATATATATATATATATATATATTATAAAGAGATAGAGAGAGAGAGAGAGAGTGGTAGGGAGGGGGGGGAGGGAGTATATACAATTTGTTCACCTTGACAAATTAAATATTTCACACACACAAACACACACACACTTTTCAGTGTATAATATATACGTCTCTCTCTCTCTTTGGCCGGGAGCGGAGGGTGGGGAGAGAGCCTTCATCTTTGCTATCCTTTCCTTCTACTTTCTCTTAGTGTTGCTATCTCTACTAGGATTAAATCCTAGCAACCTTACAGGGATCGTTAGATATGTGTGGCCAGTGTATATATGTACAGATATGTAAAGCTATCTATTTCTGCACACTGTAAAGAACAGTCTCTATCTTTTCACTTGTACACACACACATACACGATCATAAACAAGAAGACCATCATTGGTAAAGCAGTTTTGACAAATAGCATAATACACACGCTCGCCCTCTGAATAGTGTTGTCCTGAAAAAGAGAGAGAGAGAGAGAGAGAGAGAGAGAGAGAGAGAGAGAGAGAGTACAAAGGAGTACAAAGGAAATCAAGCAACAACAGATCCAGTGACCCTTCTAGGTTGCTTGTCCTCCAAAACACTGAGGATCAAGTGTCCAAACAGTGGTTTAGAGTGGGTAAGGGAACATTGGAAAGGGAATTACTGCCCTGGAACTAATGTCCGTGGCAGGATTAGGAAGTTAGTAGGGGACAGATGGGTTAGTAACTGAGGGGGGGATAAAATAAAGTTATTCATTTACAAACGCAGTCAGTCGCGGGTTTGATGCGAGATATTTGTCTAGGCGGAGTTTAAATGAATCAACGGTGATGCAGTCTATAACGTTTCGGGGAAGCCCATTCCACAAGTTGACAACTCGATTGAAGAAGAAATTCTTAGATTCGTGCGAGTTAAAAGACTTACCAATAATTTTGCAACCGTTTCCCCGCGTGTAATTAGATTGGTCGATAGTGAAGTACTTACTACAGTTCATATTGTCGATGCCTTTGATGATTTTGAACACTTGAATTAAGTCGCCTCTTAATCTGCGCTGGGTTAAAGGAAATAGATTTAATTCTCTAAGACGCTCTTCGTATGGTTTGTTCTTTAGGCTAGGTATCATTTTGGTAACTCTACGTTGAACTCGTTCTAGCTTGTTTATATCTTTTTATAAGGGCACCAGGATTGAACGCAGTATTCCAGAAGAGGGCGGACTAAGGAATTGTAAAGGGTTAGGATAACTTCTTTGGATTTATGCTCAAATGACCTGCCTATAAAGCCAATTATTTTGTTTGCCTTCTTAACAACTTCTGAACATTGTTGACTCGGTTTTAGGTTACTCGATATTGTTACTCCCAGATCGGTTTCTCTGTTTACATTCTTAAGCTGAGTGCCATTCATCGAATAGTTTGCTTTCTCATTTAGGTATCCGATATGTAGTACTTTACATTTATCCGCATTGAAACTCATTTGCCAAATTTGGGCCCAACATGACAATTTATCTAGATTGTGTTGCATATCGTCAACTTGTTCTTTTGAGAGTACGCTATTTGCAATTTTTGTATCGTCAGCAAATTTTGAGATTGTACAGGTGAGACCCTCATCTATGTCGTTGATGTAAATTAGAAAGAGAATTGGTCCTAGTACCGATCCCTGGGGTACCCCGCTACTTACATTGGTCCATTTTGATGCCTTACCGTTTATGACTACTCTTTGCTTTCTGTCGCTGAGCCAATTTTCTATCCATTTCAACACACCGTCTTGTATTCCATGCGCTTTTAGTTTTAGCAGTAAACGTTTGTGGGGAACTTTGTCAAAGGCCTTTTGAAAATCAAGGTATATAATATCTACAGCTTTACTCTCATCGTAGAGGTTGAGGATATCGTGGAAGAAGTCTAAGAGGTTTGTTAAACAGGAACGTTTTTTACGAAAGCCGTGTTGAGTATCTTTAAGTATGTTATTTTCCTCTAAGTGATTTACGAGTCTGTCTCTTATGACCGTTTCTAGCATTTTACATACAACTGAGGTTAAGCTAATTGGACGATAGTTACTGGATAGGGATTTGCTGCCTTTTTTGAATATCGGTGTTACGTTGGCTAGCTTCCACTGATCGGGCATAGTTCCAGACTGCAAGGATTTATTGAATAGTAATGTCAGTGGTTTAGAGAGCTCATTCTTAGCTTCCTTTAGAACTCTAGGCGAGATTGTATCAGGTCCAGGCGTTTTATTTACCTTGAGTTTATCTAAACAATTCAATACTTCTCTCTCTGTAACGGTGATATTGCTTAAAACATCTGAATTATCAATCTGAATCGGCGATGGTGTAGCATGCTCGTTATTTCCCGCCTCCTATATGTGTAGGTGTTATATGTATCGTTGGAATGGCTGTGGATGTGTGTGTAGTCTGTATTTTAGCCAGAGAGAGAGAGAGAGAGAGTTACATAGAGCTACATAGATACACAGACCACACAGACCTCAAGGTCCTTACTAGGCAGTCTGGCCTTACAAACTATATATGCATATATGCATATATACACATACACACATACACATACATATATATATATATATATATATATATATATATATATATATATATATATATATATATACAATATATATACATACATACACATATATATATATATATATATATATATATATATATATATATATATATACATACATATACACATACATACATTTATATACATATATACACCGGTACACACATACACACACACACACACATATACATAGCCCGTAGCCTAGTAGGTAGAGCTCTCGTCTCACACACGAGGGGTCGGGGGTTCAATCCCCCGGCCGGGCGGAGACAAATTGGGCTTATCTCCTTTCATGTGTTAGCCTCAGTTCACCTAGCTGTAAATAGGTACCTGGAATAAGTGGACGACGTTGTGACGTCCCATCTGGGGTTGGCAAAAATGGTACAAGGCGAGATGGGTATCATATGGTTCACCTAAGCTGATGGCTACCTAAGCCTTCGGGCGAGACGGTACCGTCTATAGTGAGAATGGTACCATACAGATCCACCCTAAGCCTTCGTTTCCGATGTCGCCAATTGGCTAAAATACAGACTACACACACATCCACAGCCATTCCAACGATACATATAACACCTACACATATAGGAGGCGGGAAATAACGAGCATGCTCACTCCCGCAATACAACTAGAGTAAGTACAACTAGAGTAAGTACATACATACATACACACATACATACATATATATACAGTATATATATACATACTGTACAGTGCACACACATACATAATTATACATACATTTTTTTTTTTTTTTTTTTTTTTCATATCACCCCAGCCCTCTGCAGATAGAGGTCAAGCCTTCCCTTGAAAGCGTTTATTGTGTCGCTCTCCACCACTCTCGCTGGTAGTTAATTCCACTCTGTCGTCACACTGTAGGTGAAGAAACTCTTTGTGACATCTAGGTTTGCCTTTTTGGTTTTTAATTTCATTCCATTTCCGCGAGTTTGATTAGTATTGTTTAATGTGAATAGTGCATTTACATCGACTTTGTCGAAACCTTTTAGTATCTTAAAGCACTCAATAAGCTGACCCCTCAACCTCCTCTTTTTTAATCAGAACAGGTTCAATCGTTTAAGTCTTTCTTCATATGGTTTATTTCTTAATGAGGGTATCATCTTCGTCGCTCTACGCTGTACTGACTCGAGTCTTACAATGTCCTTGATCAGATAAGGTGACCAGAACTGCACACCATATTCAAGGTGGGGCCTCACCATACTTTTGAACAGTGGCACTATTACGTTTTCATGTTTATATGTAAATTTTCGTTTAATAAAGCCCAATGCTATGTTTGCCTTATTTTCAGCTGCTATACATTGGTCGGAAGTTTTTAGGTTTTCAGATATTAGTACCCCTAGGTCTTTTACTACCGTTGCGGTTTTTATTTGTTTGCCATTCATTTCGTATTTGTATTTCATATTTCTGCTACCAACCTGCAGCACCTGACATTTATCGACATTGAAGGGCATCTGCCATTTTTTCGACCACTCTGATATCTTGTTTAAATCAGATTGCAACGCATTTCTATCATCTTCGTTCAGGACTGTATTTCCTATTTTTGTATCGTCGGCGAATTTGGAAATGGTGTTGTTTACCCCTACATCAATATCGTTAATGTAAATGAGAAACAGGACCGGTCTAAGGACTGAACCCTGTGGAACTCCACTAGTGACAGGCTCCCACTCCGATTCCACTCCATTTATCACCACTCTCTGTCTTCTGTCTGTAAGCCAATTTTTTATCCAAGAATGAATTTCACCTTTGATACCTATCCTCTCCAGTTTAGCCAATAGTTTTCGGTGAGGCACCTTGTCGAAAGCTTTTTGAAAGTCCAAGAAGATTATATCTAGTGATTTCGTCATGTCGTTATATGTGAATAGTTTGTTATAAAATTCAATCAAATTTGTTATGCATGACTTATTTGATCTAAAGCCGTGTTGACTATTTTTGATTAGGTTGTTTGATTCGAGGTAATCTACTATCTTATCTCTAAGGATTTTTTCCATGATTTTTCCTACAATTGAAGTTAGACTAATTGGTCTGTAATTACTCGCTTTGGCCTTGCTACCCTTCTTGTATATCGGCGTAATGTTCGCATCTTTCCAATCACTCGGTACAATCCCCTGTAGTAAGGATAAGTTAAATAGTTGTGTCAGGGGTTTTGCTATTTCGTCCTTAACATTCTTAATTATTTTCGGGTGGAGCATGTCGGGTCCCGGGGTCTTATTTACATTTAAATTACTCAATTTGCTTTGTACTTCGGTAACACTGATGGTGAAATCTCCTATCACATGAGTTGAGGTGTTATTTTCAAGGGTATGATCGATAATTTCTTCTGTGAAAACTGTGCCAAAATATTTGTTGAGCAGATTTGCCGTGTTTGTGTCACCTGTTATTGTCTGGCCATCTTCTATTAGCGGTCCGATTCCGCTTTTGATCTGTTTATTTTTGTTTACGTAACTGTAGAATTTGTTGGGGTTTGTGGCACTTTCTCTGGCAATAGTCATTTCGTAATTTTGTTTGTTCGCCCTAATAATTTTTTTCACTTCCCTTCTACTATTTTTGTACAGGTTTTTAATTACTTCAGTGTTTGTGTTATTTTTTACAAGTTTGTGGAGTTGATTCCTTTTCCTTATTGCCTTGCCAATGTCTCTACTGTACCAAGGGGGCATACTTGATTTCGTATTACGTTTTGGTTTCATGGGTACAAATTGTTTATGCGCTTCTGTAATTGTAGACTTAAAATGTCCCCATAGTTCATTTACTTCGTTTATATTTATGAGGTTTGAGTGTATGTTTGATAGCGATTCCTTAAGTCGGTCATAATTTGCGTTTTTGAAGTCCGAAACCATTCCTGTTGTTTTTACTGAGGAATATTTGCTTATAACGTTGATTCTTAAGATTTTATGATCGGACGTTGCCAGATGTTCACCTACATCCAGGTTTGATAATCAATTTTCTTGGGTAGTGATTACGAGGTCTAATATATTCCTGTCTCGCGTCGGCTGTTTTATGTGTCGAGTCAAAAAATTGTCCTGGATGAAGCTTGTCATTAGGCGTGACTCAGCATTTTTTCCGGTCAGGGTATTCCAGTCAATTAGGGGGAGGTTATAGTCACCTAGTAAAACTGTTTCGTCGGAATTAAGTGTTTTCTCTAGTATTTCATAACAAATTGTATCATCGGCAACAGTTAGTCTCGGTGGTCGGTACGCTGTAGTGATATTTAAGTTCATGTGTTTTGTATTTATTTTGACGCACACTATTTCTGCATTACTTTCGGGGAGAGTCACCTCGACTGGGTTTAAGTAGGTTGCAACGTACATTGCAACCCCCCCCTCTTTGTTTTCCATTGTTACGGTCTTTATGAATTTTTGTATATGGCTCTATGTGATATTCATGAAGTAGATCTTTATTTTTAAGGTTCAGATGTGTTTCCGTTATACAAATAACGTCAACTTTCTCATTTAATAACAGACATTTGAGTTCGTCTATTTTGTTTCTTATTGAGCAGGCATTTATGGATATTATTTTTATATCATTTCTCTCAGCATGCGCTGGATTTGTTTTTCTTATTGGTGAGGATGGGTTTGGGGTTGTGACTTGAAGCCGCGGCGGGTTGTCAAATTCATTCAGTTGGTTGGGTTGGCTTGGATGGGGTTGGGTGGGGTTGTTTAGTTTGTTTTGTGGTTCAGGTAGGTAAGTTTTCGCAACTTGTGGGCCATTGGGGTTGACGGTTTCGTTTAAATGGTTGTGATGGACTTGGAAGGGTTGGGCGGGGTTATTTATTTATCTTAACTGTGCGGGTGGAGTTTGATTGGGTGGGGTTGTGGGAGGGCTTTTCCGGGGGTAGCGATATCAATACTCAGAGGAGTCTATTAGCATAGTTATCTCTCGGTCCTGACTGGCGTTGTTTTCGTGGGCAATGTAGGTTGCTTGATTTAGGGTGTCACTCATGTGCTGAACGCCTTTTTCTGATAAATGAATGCCATCTCCGCTGTACAGGGACGAGTTCCCTACAAAGGTGGTCCAATTGGCCACATACAGTACCTTCTCTTGTTCGCACATGACCTTGACTGCGTTGTTAATTTCTATGGCTCTATTTTGTCCGTATGAGCTTGTTTTAATCCGGGGTATGACGCCGCTTACCACACATTTCGTGGTCTTCCTTTTCATGACTTTAATTAGGTTCTCGAGAGAGAGAGAGAAAGAGAGAGAGAGAGAGGGGGGGGGGGGAGTAATACCGAAGGCCATATATTCTAGAAATATTATAAGACACCTTTTAACCGCATAGACTGGTTTGTATTAATAATCAAAACTGGGGCTAAAATTATATAATTAGCTAAAGAAAGGATGCATATATACAGTATATATGTGCCTGTAGGAGAGAACTTATCGACACCAACTAACGTACAATTTATCATTTTTTTTTGGTCTCCGCTTCGTGATTTTATGTTTGGAAAGAAACATGGTATGATTGACTTATAAGAGTAATGTTCTATAAAACCGTTCATTGATGATACTATTACACTACTGCATCAGAAAGTACGGTACCGTACACTCCTAATTCCGTCATTCTCTTTTTCTTGCCATACATAAAATCGCTGAATGGAAAAAAAAATACGTGGCCAACTGTATGGTCGTGCTAATAAGCCATGTCTCAGCTGCCACTACGTTTGTCTCGCTCTGTGCTGTAGAAATGTCTGTTAGATGTTGAATAGGGTGGATAAGTGTAGAATCATGTTTGTATATCTCACTTGAAACGAATAAATCAAGTTTTAGATATTACGGACACCAATTATTGATCAAAACATACTTGGTGCTAAGACATCACTTATTAGGCCGACTTTACTTTGTAGCTAACTACATGTACCGTGTATGCTAGAGTTGTCTATTATCAATCCATCTTCTCCTAAATTCTTACCTTGAAATGCAGCTTGGTGAGGATCAGTAGAGCTGTTGTTGCTTGTTTTGCTATGTAACTCTTGGTGATCTGCATGTACAGCGTTTGCTGATTGTATTCATATTTCTGTATATCATGTTTTTCGTACAGTTTAATATCTACATATTCTTCAATTTCATAACATAACAATGAAAGTGTTCCATAAACACTTTGATAATATATTTAATAATGCAAGACTTTCTCAATACTTCAATTTTTTAGTCAAAATGTCTTTCAGTACCTTTGTTTCTCAAATGCTCGTACATTGCACATAATTTAGCAATTTTAGTTTTTCATAATTATACACAAACTTATATACTTATTTTGCGATATAAATGGCTTTTATAAACAAAACTCGTGTTTATCTGTACGTGGTTTCTTTATTTTCAATCAATATTATAGCTATGTATAGAAATTAGCATACGAACCCACAAAGATATAAGTTGAACGTATACTTACCAACATGTATACCAATAAATCTGTTCACACACACACACACACACACACACACACACACACACACACAACAACAACAAGACATATATAAGCACACTAAAACAGCCACTATAGCCACGATACGAAAGCACAATCAAAATATCCTACTGTCGTCTTAGCACAGTGTCGTAAGGGGCCCCTTGTCCGTGGGGGGGGGGGGGGGGGGTTAGAGGGGGCAGTTGTCCGGATACCGTGTGTTATAAACATACACACACGATGCCAACCAGTAGGCTCATACATGTGCGTTTTTATGAGGAACACAGAAATCACACACACGACCATCAGTGTGGGTTTGTAGACGTATACATAAAGCGCTTGTTAAAGGGGTACTACTAGCTTTATCTGGACCACCTTCTCCCTCATGTTTAGCATATTAGTTTGGAGGTTTTATGACGTTCGTTCCGTTAGCTTGGTGGTTTTTAGACCTTTCACCTCATTTTCTTTTCAATATTAAGACCTTTCGTGCCCTTTAGGTGTCTTTTTTCCTGGCGAGCGATAGCGAGCCTCTAATTTTAGAAGGAACCGCCCTACAGCCGGGACATTTTTCTACCGAAAAATGTACAGATTTGTCTTGGAAGGGGGTCTATGGGATGTTTTTCTAAGCTTGATGAAGGTCTAGCGAGGAAACTATTTATTGACAACAAAATGTGGCGAAAGGTCTCACAATCGCCAAACTAACGGAACGAACGTCTTAAAACCTCAACAACTAATATGCTAAACATGAGGGAGAAGGGGGTCCAGAAACAGCGAGTACTACCCCCTTAAGGGTTATATGGAGGTTAGTGGTCAAGATTTTTGGTTTAATTATAATGGATAGACAATTATACCTTGTCCATGTTAGGTAGGCTAGAAATCCCAAACTCAGCCTCTCATAACTCATAAAAGACTTCGGTAATTGAGCTGATAAGTCTACCATTTGGGAAAGGTAAACCAGGGAAGAGGTGTGGACAATTACAGCCCATTTGCTCTAGTCCTGATCGAGTTATAGAGGTTATTGGTCAAGATATTTCGCCTATTTACTGTATAATTAATTGACTAGAGGCAAATGAGACCATACACACATACACACACACACTCACACACACACACACACACACACACATAAGATATTCCCTCGTGTGTGTGTGTGTGTGTGTATGTATATTATTGCAGGGTAAACACATAAAGCACATGGAAACGAACATAAAAGCACACCCTCACACATATGTGCGTGTAATGGTCATATAATGTGCACACAGACATGAAAAGCAGGTAGACATGTGTAGGGGAATTATTGACAGGGAAGATGATGAAAAATAATAAACAAATAAATAAACAAATAAGCAAAACAAATATAATACATAAACATATTAAACCATAATATATAACATGATATAAAATAACTCATACCAAATTATATTACTGAAGCTTTATATAACTAAATTCGTATATAAACTTAATTAAATGATAAATAAACAAAACAGCTACCGGTACCGAAACTTAAGCCGGTATCACACGATACTTTTGTTAGTCTACATTCGATGATCAACATTTTTATGGCAACATTTCTAGACTATTTTGCACTGGTATCGGAAACTAGACTGTTGCTAGATGAACTTACGTAACCGAAATATTTTAAATGTTGACCTCATAAGCTGCCAGACCAGTGATAAGGATAAATGTTAAGTGAAAAAGCGCTCGTGTGATACCGCCTTCATACTTTAAAGAACGCATGTTAACACAGACTTTAATCATAACCAATATTTTGTTTTATATCTCCTTTGAGCGTCTATTTACAAACTGGATTATTTACTTTATTTATATTATGTATCTTTCTATATATACTTTTTCCGGGCGAACGTATTTGGGTCGCGTCTCACGAATTGAATTATGTCAAGGTAAATATGTGGATAACTAATGACACAGGTAATTAGGTTTACTTATGACGGGTTTAATTAGTAGTCAAGACATTAAAAGTGTACTAATTATGATTCTGGCCACCGTTTCCGTCACCCCCCCCCCCCCCCTCCCCTGTCTCCCTGTCACTCTGTATCCGCGTCTCTCTCCCTCTATTGTATGTATGGGGGATGGACGTATTTACTTGCTCTTTTATATATTTTCAGTATTTCTTTAGTTTCCTCCTTGGACCTCCATCAAGCTTAAAATTACAACCCCTAGAATCCCTTTCAAGATAAATATATATATAATTATGTCGGTAGACAAATTTCCCGGCCGAAGGCCGGGTTCTCTTAAATTTCGGGTTCGCTATCGCTCGCCAGGAAAAAAATCTAAATCTAAATGGCATGAAAGGTCTTAAAATTTACAGAAATTGAGCGGAATTTCTTAAAATCGCCAAACTAATGGGGCGCACGTTGTAAAATCTCAGAAGGAATTAGGCTACACATGGGGGAGATAGGGGTCCGGAAAATATCATCAAGTGGAAATCTGCCTTTAATCTGTGTCTCTCTCCTTCTCTTGTATTTAATCTCCCCTCTTCTCTTACCCTCTTCTCCCCTCTTCCTGTGCCTCCCCTCTTTGTTATTATCTTTCCCCCCCCCCCTCTCTCTCTCTCTCACACACACACTCATACCATAATTTTCGAAAGATGAAGGTAAGACATGTTATAGTCTATTTTTTTTCCAGCTGATGGTAAATTACCATATCTTCATCTCAGTTACTTAGTTATTACGAAGATTTTGTAGCGAAATAGGTTGCTGATTATGAAAACTTGGCAATACGATGATGCAGAGACCTAATAGTTGCATATGTTTCCATTAGGTATCAAGAAATCAGCTGCTAAAGGATTCAATTTGATATCAACTGGAAATAAATCGATTATAGTATTCGCAACCAATATTGACAACATTAAATTATAACTCTCTTATCCGACCTCTTGTGGATTAAAATGACAATGTGTTTAGATATTATTGAAGATTTGGCTTGCCTTTGCTATTTTGGAGCAATGTATTAGTGTGTCCCCTAGGCTAACCAAAATTGCCATCCCAGACTTCCTTCCAGCTAAACAAATGACCATCCAGACCCCCTTCAAGCTAAGATGTGTACATTTTTCTTTTGAAGAATATCCCAGCCGAAAGCTGATTTCTTGTAAGTTACAAGCTCGCTATTGCTCAACTAGAAAAAATGAATACCTGAATGGGGTGAAGCGTTGTATTATCGCCAACCTATTGGTGCGAAATGCCTTAATATCTCCAAACTGATGGAGCGAGCGAAGCGAATTCAAGTTATATATTATTTCAATCTCTTAAAATCAAATAAAGTCAGTCAAGTTGTCGATTTTATGCGAAAATACCAAGAAATTATATAAGAAAATATTTGCCCCCTCGTGTGATACTGCCTTTATCCCAGCTTGTCCTATTGTGTTCCTCCACCTGTTATTTCCTTCCCCATATTTTACCCTCACTGTCATAATGTTCTGCCCCCTCAATAATCACAGTCTCTCCCTTGCAACCCCTCCTTCCCTCTCGTATTCTCCACTAACCCCTCCTCCTCTCTCACTCTCCTAACCCTCCTACTCCCACTTCCCTCTCCCCTCCCCCTTCCTCCTACTTCCCTCCCTTCCTACTCCACTAAACCCCCTTCCACCTATTTCCGTACCCATTCCACTTCCACAACCTCCAACCCCCTCTTCCTACTTCACTCCCCCCTCCCCTCCTGTTACTTCCCTACCCCCCTCCTGCTCCTACTTCCTTCTCCCTTCCCCTCGTACTCCACTAAACCCCCCTCCTGCTACTTCCCTCTCCCCTTCCCCCTCCCACCACAACCCCCAAACCCCGCTCCTCCTACTTCTCTCTCCCCTCCCCTCCTGCTCCCCAAAGTCCTCCTCCCTCCTACTTCCATACCCCCTTTCCCCCCGCTCCCCCAACGGCACCCCCTCGGCATAGCGTAGTTCTCAGAGTCGTGAAATTAGAAAGGCCGTTGGGTCAAGGTATGGAGTTGTCAGAACCCCGCCCCCACCCTCCCCCCCTGTACACTGATGAACCTCTCTGAACCACTGTTGGAAGCTTTAGAACAACAGTGATTTAAAGGTCAAGCAACCTCGAGGGGTCGCAAGATCTGTTGTTGCTTGACTTCCTTTGTACTCTCTCTCTCTGAACATCCAGCATTCTAATCTCCCCCTCTTCCTTTTTTTCTAACTCTTTTTATTCTCTATCTTCTGGCTAAAGTGTTCTCATTTCCTTCAGTCATTGGTGTCTCCCTTATTTCACCCTATATTTTCTGTTACTCTCTCTCTCTCTCTCAGTTCAATTATACCTTGTAATTTGTAATTATACCTTTATAATCTTTGTAATATGAACTCCATTTAGCAGTTTAATTCAGTCTAGTTACTGCATTTATACTTAGGCTATGTTGCTTTGTTTCTTAGGTTATGGGTAACTCTAGACGCATTTCTTGTCCAAAATGTTTAATTTGTTATGTTAATACACCTACTTTTATAACCAGTTACATATATAGCCGTGGTATTTAATGATTGTGATAGTTCATGTATATTTAATACTGTTGTTATCCATTTGTGAAATGACAAGGTTTCTAGAAATATAATATGAATAGACTCGCTGTTTTTTATCTGGGAATGCAATTAATTACGAACGTTAAAGTGTTTTTGATTGGTGGTTTGTTGGTTGTCTTTGTCTTTATTAATTTAGCTGTAGGTAGATTAATATTTTAATTTATTATTTTAAATTTACTAGTTGGTAATAATATCTACGATGTGTATTTCTGTATTTTTGTATGCATGTTATTATTTCAATGTATATGGTGATCTTCTCGTGCTATGCAATATTATAATTTATAAACCGGATATTCATCTTTCGCCCAATCTGTCTACAGTACATATGTGTAATAATATTATATATACACTGTATATATATTTATTAGTGGTCCCTTCATCATTGACGATGCGCCTTAACATTGTTTATGGCCACTCTTTGAACTCAAGCTTGTCTTTCAAACTTCCCGCCCGGGAGAAATCCAAATACAATTGCCACACATTGTGAGTGAAACGCTCTTAAAAACCACTCACGGACTCGTCCTATATGACGTGGGTACCACTACTAGAAAAAACTAGCAAAAATTAATAAAATAAAAAGATTAAACTTGATCTTAGCATTGCGCTTCTCATGCGTCTGCTGTTTCTGCACGCTTCGCCTCACTCATCGAAGCGCTCATTCGCCCTTATTCCTCCCAGGCCCACTTGCTTTGGACGTGTGTTGGGGCGCTCCAGCCCAGCCTTCATTCTTCACCTCCCCTCGGCTATGGTGAGTCTTTTGCTCACATGTACTATTGTGGACATAAATCCTGATACACCTGCCCGGCAGAGAATCGCGAATTGTGTTGGAAACATTGATACACGCCCCCCCCCCCCCCCCCCCACACTCCTTCCCCTCTCTACTACCCCCTCTCAGCCAAACCCTCCCTTCCTGTTTCTGTCCTGTTTCACGTATGTAAGCCCCTCCCCCTGGATTGTTTCCACCACTGTGACTAATAACCAGGGCCCTGACTATAACCATAGGATGATAATATCACGATAAGCTATCTCTCCTTCAGTTCTCTCATTTCTCCCTCTATCATCGTATCTATGTATTTTTATGCATGCTTTCCAAATCTTCTTCCTAGAATGAAATAATATATCGTTAAAATAGCAATTGGTTACGTAGCTCATGTTCAAATTTGCCAATTATTATAAACCTAGCTCAATATAAGGTGTTATGATCCATTCGAATATGTAAGCATATTAACGATATAATGTTATCTAAGTCAGATACAATTGAGACTTTAATATACTTTTACATTCTCATATTTCAATTAAGTTATGATTAATTAAGCCCATATATCCCAATATCTGGAGTAGGCATGTAATTATGTGTTTTACTGTATAAATACAATACTATTAAAACAAATCATTGACCCACTCATAAAATGGGTACCTTGATTCAATGCATTGAATATTAAAAGTTAAACAATGTATGGTTACGTATGTATTCTCAATACAGTATTCGCCTGTCAACCCACCTCCCCCTTAACTACGGTAGCTCACACTAATCTATTCATATTTCGTAACTAGTCAACGCAAACACACGGTCACACTCATTAATGTAACATTACACATTACACAAACTTGCATGTTATTTTCTTACTTGAGGAGATTTGGCGTCTTTCAACTGCCTCAGCGAGCGCTGCTCCCTTTGAGATTAACCCCTTCCGTACCAGGGTTCCGTTTATTTTTTATTTAGCTATATTTAAGCTATTGCATGCAGCTAAAGAAGGATCTGTGGTATTAAGAAGGGTTAATTGAGATGGTATAAAGACGTTAAACTGTTAAACTACCTTCTTTTACTGAATAATAATGTTAATAAATAACTACTCCATTCACTGGAGAGGGTGAGATTAAAGTGTTGGGAGAGGCCACCTGTAGGCAGTGAAGGAAGTGCTACAGTTCTCCCTCCTTCCGAGCGGATAGATGGACCCACGAGAGTGGGTCTGGTTCTTCTTGTCCCTTCGATTACCATAAACAAATACAGAAGTGCAGTGGGCGGGTGCCCAGTCCCGAAAGGGGTTGAAATAGGGGAGCTATCCCCCCGCCACAGGCGGCTTTCTAGAGCCTTTCCTAGCTGATGCCGAGATGATTGGGTTCTAGTCATATGGTGATGGGCTGGTCTATCAGAGTGAGAGCTGAGCGATCTCTGCCATACCCATAGCTTACTCTGACTGTTCCTTTTACTTATATATTTTCTAGATCTCAAGTGACGGCGTCTCTTCCGTGGATTGACCTCCCAATCTACCAAGATTGGAAACTAAAGCATCACATTTTTCCTTTGCCCCTCAACTTTCTCTTCATAATTGCTGAGGGGCACAGGGCCCTGGGTTGGACTTTGGTTTCCTGGGCGTTTCCGCACCCTCCTCAGCTCCCCGCCATGGAGTGGCTTCGGTCACCTAGGCTTTATTGTGGTCGGCAGGGAGGGTTCTGTTGGGGCGCTTGGTTATGGCCTTGGCCTTGCTCGGGGCCTTGGGGCTGTTCGGCCAGGCAGCTTGGGGAACAACAACAACAGAAGTGCAGTTCAGTCAAATATATTTTTGGATTGCATGTATGTAAATTTACACGAAATTAATTTCGACTCTGTTTCATCATAACGTTGAGGCAAAATGCCAATATATGGTATGACATTTGGGTAGGCTATGTTAAATATGACAGTTGACACGAATTAGTAAGTCGAACATAAAGGCGGTGGAAATTCGTAAGACAAAACGGACCATAATTCCTTAAACATGACACATTTTTAGAACTAATATTTCTATATCTATATTAATCACGTGTGAAGTAGCTTAAGGGATATCGTTCCGCTGCAGGTGAATTTATATATCATAGAGCAGAGGACCTTGGTGAATCTTAGCTAGGCCATAAATAGAGACATTTTAGTAGCCCTTTTGGTACCGAGGACATCTCATATATATTTCACTATGGCTATATGCAGCCTATTATACCGGTATGTAGATAAAAAAGGGGCTGTGGTAGCTAAGGTGTTACTTGCGATAGTATGTAGCATTTCAAATAGTAGACGCCCTTCTTTAGCTTAATACAATCGTCTAATATTTGCCAGAATAATATTATGATGAAAACAATATCACCGGTAGTGAATGAGTTAAACCTCATAATCGTAGCGTTAATTAGATGGGGAGATTCCTGCCCATACCATTATAATAAAACACCGACCAAAGAGACTAATACAAACACCAACAACCTAATGATTCATGAAGTAGGATATAAATATAATGGTTAAGGAATCTTGTAAATACTGAAACAGTGGGAATTCACCTAATGTAAATAAGATTATTGTTGTCCCTTTATTACTTTAAATATGTAATGTCCAATTATTTAATAGGTGTTTCAACAAAATTGCTATTGGGTCAAACAGATCATACAATAAAACATTTAATTATTAGGCCTATTTATTTTAATGATAATATAATTAGGCTGTCCTCCAAAGAGATTAGATTTACACTAGAGTGGTAGAGGTATTGTTAAACACGCAGCGGAAATGTTTTGCGTTTGATTATCGTCTTGTCCAACAATAAGAGTACCGGTAAAGTTTTTGGTTTCCTATGCAACACGTCATTAAACTGAGAGCACTATTGTTATAGCCTTATTTATATACGGTGGCATTTATTTGTACACTTTTTATTTGTCCTAAATATTATTATATTGATTTTGTTTGTAGCTATTAGCTGTATACACCATCAATTTGCTGAATATATTTTTCAATCCAATGTTTCTCAAATTCATGCTGTGAAAAGTAAATGCGAGGGTTGGTTACATATTATGAAATACCGGTACCATTTTCTTTCTTCCATGTGCAATTAATTGATATAGATAGATATATACAATGTTCACGTGGTGTTCGTATAAAGCTTATACGTGAAGAGTGTCCATGTAGGGCCGAGCCTGTTGTATACCAAGATAAAAAAAATAATTAGAAAAATAAAATAAAAATAAAATAATTGTATTAAATATATAAAATCACTTCTTCGCTCTGGGCTTTATTTACGGTACTTAACCCGGCAACTGCGGGGAGACTCTTAAGAGTTCCCCCGGCGGACTGCGGGAAGACTCTTAAGAGTCAGAGAAAAAAAATAGATATATACAATGTTCACGTGTTCGTATAAAGCTTATACGTGAAGAGTGTTCATGTAGGTCCGAGCCTGTTGTATACCAAGATAAAAAAATAATTAGAAAAATAAAATAAAAATAAAATAATTTTATGAAATATATAAAATCACTTCTTCGCTCTGGGCTTTATTTATGGTACTTAACCCGGGAACTGTGGGGAGACTCTTAAGAGTTCCCCCGGCGGACTGCGGGAAGACTCTTAAGAGTCAGAGAAAAAAAAAAATCAACTTTTGACATCGAAAAAAACATTTTTTTTTTTTTTTATTTTTTTTTTTTTTTTTGGCCCCTGGGCCATGCAAATTCTCAGTCCTCTACCTCCCCTCCTTCCCCACTGTCCTCCTCTCCTTCAGTTATCACCTATTTTCCCTGTTATTCCCTTATTCTGAGGTATATTTTCATGCTAACATTAGCGAGTTGCAAGCAGGGCGTTGTCATCACTGATAGCAAACGAGTGCAAGAGAGAGAGAGAGAGAGAGTATCGATCGACTGTGTCTCAGTGGCCTTGGGGGAAATTGGCGGGAAAGCAGCTTGCCTCACCCATACATTATACAACTCGCGGGCTATATCTCCGATTTTGACCATCCAAACGATGTTTTCACTCGTTTTATTGTTGTTTCAGGTTAATACCTTTATACTCAACCCATAATAGGCACGTATGGATAAGTATTAATGCTATTAATGGTAAAATTAATATTTTAGTGACGGAAACACCTCAAATACATGTGCACAGGGAGAGGTGTCTAATTACCCCCATGCGCACTTGTTAGGTTAAGAGACAGAGAACACAAAAACGTTTTAGAAAGTTCTAAGCCGAAGTGTTTGTTGTGGTTTCACCATATACTAAGTTCCCCAGGCAGTTTGTTTCAAAATTGATTATTACAATAATATGATGCAGTGTAGATATTGTTTGAGTTATAGGTTATTTGTTGACAAATTACGGACGTGCACTTCATTAAAAAACATCATTGGAAGTAATGTATGAACAGTTACAACAGAAACAATGTAACCTTGTGTCACCATTATAAATAATGGAGGTGATAGTGTGAGTGAAAACAAATGTGTGTGTGAAATGGTAGTAAATGAAGGCATATAAAGATGACACAGATTCTACTTGTCAATTTATTATAAGTATTTGTGTCTGTAACTATCATAATAATACATGTGATAGCTTGTCCTGCATCATTTAAGCTACTTCAATCGTGATTAATGTAGATATAGAAATAGTTCTATAATTTAATCACTGTTAACACATTATAGTTTATCCTACATCCCAAAGGTTCTTCTCACGCTGTATAAAATCGTCGAAAAAGGGCCACAATAAACTGTCAAAATGCGTCATGAACCTCAAGGGGTAAATGGTGTTGCAAGGAAAACCAAAGAATATCCTCCTCCTGTCGGAGGCAATATTCAAACTCGAAACAGTTTAGCTTTGTGTTGAACACTTAATACCTCTACCACACATTTACACATTTAAATAGGCAGTCACAGCATATGTTCCCTTGTTTGTGTTTACTGTATGATATCTACGTTATATATGTGTTCTATGTGATATTTTATAGCTCTTAAGGTTTGGATATAACTTATCACATTAGCATTATAATTCTAATTACTAAGACTTATCTAGTTTAATGACCAACTATAGAATAATACAGATAAGTTTAATTAATTCAAATAATGTGATAATCTAGAGTGATATCCAAACCTTAAGAGCAAAGAACTATTTCAGAAAACACATAAATAACGCAGATATAATACCGTAAACACAAGCAAGATATGAAATACTATCCCTGCCTATCATATTATTATTGTGAATAATAAGTGAAGCAGGGCCTGTGATTGGGTCTAAGACACGTGGGCCTAGTCAGTCAATATTCATCTCTTACTAACCGTACTTTTGGGGTTTATCATTTCTTTATTTCGCTTGTGTATACTGTATGCACTATATGTTATAAATGTGTATTAATGTAATATATCATGACTCTTAAGATTTGGATATCACTGTAGATAGTTAAGTAATCATTAACATTATTAAAACGTGTCTAGTATAATGTATGAATATAGAATAATAAAGATAATAATACAGACATTATCAGTTCTGCGACTCTTCTGGGCCAGTGAGCTACGGTATTGATAAGATGGGAAATCATGAGCGTCGATACACACACCAACTAGGAGCCAGATGTATGGTTCGAGTGAATGGATAATAGCTAAATATATAAGTTTGTATTAAATTAAGGAAAGAAATGTAACAATTAAAAGGCTTCATACTAGCTCAATTAATTCTTCTAAATACCACAGATCCGTCCTTATTTGCACAACATTGTGTAAATATAGCTGTAATAAAACAAAACACAACCCCGATACGGAAGGGGTTAATCTCGGAGGGAGCAGCGCTCGCTGAGGCAGTTGAAAGACGCCAAATCTCCTCAAGTAAGAAAATAACATGCAAGTTTGTGTAATGTAATGTTACATTAATGTGTGTGGCCGTGGGTTTGCGTTGACTAGGTACGAAATATGAATAGATTAGTGTGAGCTTCCGTAGTTAAGGGGGAGGTGGGTTGACAGGAGAGTATTGAGAATACACACGTAACCATATATTTATACATTTTAATATTCAATGAAATTATTATAGGAACCCATTTTATGTGTGTGTGTCAATTATTTCATTCAATAATATATACACTTTGACAGTGAAATACATGCTTGCTCCAAATAGTGGGATATACGGGCTTAGATAATTATAACTGAATTGAAGTATGATAATGCAAAAGTAAATTAAAGTCTCAGTTGTATTTGACTTAAACAACATATATTGTTAATAAACTTCCAAATTCGAATGGATTATCAAACTTTATATTTTGTTAGGTTTGTATACAATGGCAATTATCCAATATATATGAAGTATGTAACGGTATGATATGTAATTTTAGGAAGAAGATTTGGAAAACATACATAAAAATACAATGATTCGATGAGAAAGAGATAAATAAAGAACGGCTTATAGACGTGAACAAGAACGAAAGAAGTAGAGTGGGAAGGGAGGGCTTGACTGAGAGAGGGTGGTATAGTGGGGATGGAGTGGGGGGACGGGGGGGGGGGGGGGGTACCAATGTTACCAACACAATTCGCGGATCCCTCTCAGGCAGGTGTCGCAGGACTTATGTCCACAATAGTACATGCTAAGTGCTGAGAATAGGTAGCTTATAGACTAGGCGTAGGCTGTGAGTATCCTTTAGTGGGCCCTGGAGACTGTTTTTCAGGGTTCAATAAGCTAAAGCGAGTGTGTTAGGCGGAGTCCTCGTTGTGATAAGGCGAGGCTCCCACTTGCTTGTTTTATTATCCTAGCTCATTTTAGTTCACTGTTAGTCATGAGGATTCTTATAGGCTGAACCGGGGCCTGTTGTTCGGTCTATTTTGGGTGTGCAGCAGTGTGCCACGTGGGCTAGTGCTCGTGGACTGTCTCACTTAGTTGAGGGGTCCTGCACGGAGCCATGCTGCTCTTCAACCTACTCTTCGTGATTTCTAAGTGTTATTATGGTCATCGCTGGATCGCAGGTTTGTGCTACAAAGACTGATATCATCGCCATCTGCCCCCAACTAGTTGGCCTCATGTAGGTTGTGTATATATGGCTAGGGTGTGTTATTATTGATGCTATATTATTATTCATGTATAACCATGCCATGTATGTGCACGTTGTTCATTCCATATTGGGGGGTTGGCCCTTCCGGCGGAATTTTTATAAAAGCGAGACTTAAATCAACGTGCCTCTAGTTGTTTCCCGTGTTTTTTCCGCCAGGAAACATCTAGAGTTATGTTAAAATTCAGATATCCTCGCTTGGTGCGGGATTGAAATGGATTTTGTTTATTATGTTTACGGCGTCTAGTATGATTTCGGCTCGACCGGCATTTTACTAAAATTGTGCTCTGAGAGTCTTCGGCTAGCCCGCCTCTGTTACAACAACTTATTCAGCCGCATAAACTTAACAGAGGAAAACATTCGTTGCTTGGTACTGTCCGAACGTTCATCCTGGTGGTTGACAAGTGGGGAGCCACTGCCGCCGGGACAATAACGGCTGAGCCGAGAAACGAACTCACCCATTCCTATCTTGTAGCTTTCAGTTGTCTGTATTGCTTGAATTAATGGCGCTGGCCTGCCGGGGTTGAGAATTAAAATCCATAGTTGCGTTGTCGCCGGGTTTAATTCTTGCATCACAAGACAGGATGAGGTCAGTGTTATAGGTAAGAAGTTATATACATAACATACACGGTTAGGGGTTTCTACATTAGCTAGTTCTTTAGATAGGGTGGTTGTGGGGTTTTGAACAGAAATATTGAGAGTGTAAATGAGAGGTTTAATGGAACAATTTTAGCGTCAGGCGAAAGCGATAAGGATATTCAGTCTCATGCTAAAAATGATGACTATAATGCAAATGATAGTAGTGATGGTGCAACGGAAGATGGAAATGTCGTTAGAAATAAAGGTAAATTAGGTATAAAGAAAAGAAGTAAATTGAGAGTATATTACACAAACTGTAGGAGTCTATGTAACAAAATGAACGAACTTAGAGCCCTTGTAAGCAAAGAAAATATAGACATAATAGCGCTAACTGAAACTTGGATTAATACAGAAACCAGGCATTTTTTAGCAGAATTTGATATACCAGGATATAGTTTGTTTAAATATGACCGAACAAGTAAGAGGGGTGGCGGTATAGCAGTGTTTGTCAGGAGTACATTAAAAAGCTGTATTAAATCAGGTATTAGACTAAATAACGATAATGAAAGTGTTTGGGTAGAGGTTAACGAAGGTAGTGAGACCATAGTTATTGGAGTTATGTATAGACCGCCAAATATGAGTAGAAATGACGGAACGTCATTATGGGAGGAAATTAAAATGGCATCAAGGTTTAGCAATGTGTGCATTATGGGGGATTTTAATTTTCCGAATATAGATTGGCAGCATCAAATAGGAGACTCTGATTCTGAGGAGTTTATTGAGGTAGTACAAGATAGCTTTTTATTTCAATTCATAGATACGCCGACTAGAGGTAATAATATTCTCGATTTAGTTTTCAGTAACAATGAACATTATGGTAAATAATGTAGAGATAGGGGACCACCTAGGAAATAGTGACCACAATTCTGTGTATTTTAATATACAATGGAAAGGTAATACCAGAGAGAATACAACATTAATACCTGACTTTAGAAAAGCCAATTATGGTGGGTTAAGAAGAGCCCTATTAGCCGACCCTATGGTCAAAAAATTAAGTCGATCCAGGTGTCCAAATGAGTGTACCCCTTCTCAGGCACCTGTCATCTTAAGTCAGGAAGAGACGTCAACCTTGGTAGATACATACGATAATTTTATCAAGTCAGTATTCAATGCACAAAATAAATACATCCCCAAAAGAAAATTTAGATCAACACAGAACCAACCCAAATGGATGAATAATAGACTATTAGATCTTCTAGGACAAAAGAGAGGAATATATAGAAAGATTAGGAAAGGCGAAATTCACCTACTTGCTTACTATCAGAATCTATCAAGACAGGTAAAAAAGGATATTAGGAAAGAAAAAAGAAATTATGAAATCAAGGTTGCCAATGACTCAAAAAATAATCCTAAAGCTTTTTACCAACTATATAAATCCAAGGTTAGAGATGTAATTGGTCCCCTTAAAACTTCGATAGGAGAAATGACAGAAAATTATTTAGAAATGTGCAGTACATTAAATAGTCAATTTCTTTCCGTTTTCACTAATGAAAATTTGGCACAGTTTCCAGAAGTCCGTAAGGTATATAGCGATAGTATAGAAAATAGGTTAAGTACGGTTACTATAAGTAGAAATGATGTGCTTAAGGAAATTGACAGACTGAAACCTCATAAATCGCCTGGTCCTGACGAGGTATATGCTAGAGTATTAAAAGAATGTAGGGATGAGTTAAGTTACCCATTAACATTTTTATTTAACAAGTCATTGGAGACAGGTATAGTTCCAGAAGCTTGGAAGCTTGCAAACGTAGTTCCGATCTTCAAAAAAGGTGACAAATCAATAGCATCCAATTACCGTCCCATTAGTCTTACATCAATCATAGGAAAGCTACTAGAGTCAATTATTGCTAGTAAAATTAGAAACCACTTAGATACATTTAATTTAATAAATTCTTCTCAGCATGGATTCACTCAGGGACGTTCTTGCCTTACTAATTTGCTTAGTTTTTTCTCAGAGGTATATGAAGCAGTAGATAATGACAAGTCATATGATATAATATATTTAGATTTCAGTAAAGCTTTCGACAGAGTCCCCCATGAGAGATTGATGAGAAAGGTTGAGGCGCATGGAATAGGTGGGGCGTTGTTGGGATGGATTAGGTCATGGCTAATTGGTAGGAAGCAGAGAGTCAGCATAAATGGTACGAAGTCAGAATGGGGAGCAGTCAAAAGTGGTGTCCCCCAGGGATCTGTATTAGGTCCTCTGTTGTTTGTTATATACATAAATGACCTAGATTTAGGTATAACTAGTAGGATAAGTAAATTTGCAGACGATACCAAAATGGGGAGAACAATTGATTCAGATAGAGATATAGAGTGCCTCCAAAGGGATCTAGATACCTTACACGAATGGTCAGTAAATTGGCAGATGAAGTTTAACATTGACAAATGCAAGGTATTAAAGATAGGGAAGATGCATAAAAATGTTAAATATAAACTAGCTAATGTGGAATTAGAAAACTCGAATTGTGAGAAAGATCTAGGTGTGTTTGTTAGCAATGATTTGAAGCCTAGACAGCAGTGTATAAGCGTTCGAAACAAGGCAAACAGGATTCTCGGGTTCATCTCTAGGAGTGTGAGTAACAGAACTGCTGATGTTATCTTAAAACTTTACTTGTCATTAGTGAGACCCCATATGGATTATGCTGTTCAATTTTGGTGTCCTTATTACAGAATGGACATAGATTCATTGGAGAGAGTACAACGTAGAATGACAAAAATGATCCATAATATTAGAAATCTTCCGTATAAAGAAAGGTTGAAGAAATTAGGCTTACATTCGTTAGAGAGACGCAGAGTTAGAGGGGATATGATAGAGGTGTTCAAGTGGGTTAGTGGGATTAACAAAGGGAACATGACAAATGTACTAAAGCTCAGTGATAGCGAAAGAACTCGTACCAATGGTTTCAAATTAGATAAATTTCGTTTCAGAAAAGATATAGGCAAATATTGGTTTGGTAACAGAGTTGTAGATGGGTGGAATGGACTACCAGGTGCTATAGTGGGATTAAAAACGATAGGGAGCTTTAAGATAAAATTGGATAAGCATATGGACGAGAAGGGTTGGGTGTGAAGGGGGGTCAGCAGGGTTGGGCCAATCAGCGCTCTGCAGACCCCCGTAATCCTGCGTTAATCTCTAACCGTTTTGGTAAGATGATCCTCAGGGTATTAGAGTGTTGAGCCTATAATTGGGCTTTGTAATTGGGGTTGTGTGGGACAGGGATCTGCCTTGCTTGGGCCAATCGGCTTTCTGCAGACTCCCATTTTCTTATGTTCTTATGTTCTTATGTTCTTATAAGTAGCACATGGTAGGCTACTAACTACTCACTTACATTTCTGGGGAATGTACTTAACGTAAGGGGAAATAAGATTGTATAGTGTTGTTCAACTCTTCTTTCTCGTTAACGTTGGAGATATATATATTGAATATTAGCTTCACCAGCCTAGCGTGTCCTTATGAGCATTGATTCTTGGAATTTTCTCACCCACAGGTTCGCATGTGGGACACCTAGGAGGGTCTGCTATCTCCCTGGCGGGAGGAAGTTAATCATGGATAAGAGTACGGTAGTTTCTCTTTTTGTTCTGCTTTGGGTTGTACAAAATTTAACGGTCGTTGGGCACATTCTATTTCTTAAGTGTGTTCCTTGTCTAGACCGTTCTCGTGGTCGTTGGCTTTCCCAATCATGCCCCTAGTGTTCAGCCCTCTGCAATGCTTATTTAAAACATGCTGATAGTTAGTGCAAGACTATTTTACTTCATATTCAGTCAGTGTATGTAACATACTGTAAGACGGTGGCCCACAAATCATTACAATTGGATGACCAAATTTTAGAAGATTTGCTTATAAGGGCGTCAGTTACTTCACCCCATGGGGGTTCTTCTCGTGAGACTTCCTCCCGCCAGCCCAAGCGACCTAGGACCTCAGATCTGCCGGACGCACCTCCGTCGTCTAGCCGGCGTGACAGGTCCCGCTCGCCTAGACCAAGACCCACGTCGCCTTCTGTAGAACAAGCGGCGAAGAGGTCTCGCTCTGACTTTGACGCCGCACTATCTGCAGGCGATGACAAGTCCAAGAAGAGTCGGTCTAGGAAGTCCTTCTCATCGTCGAAGAAGAAGGCGCAGCCTCCACCCAAACCGGTTAAAAAGTCTTCGTCAAGTAAGGAGGCACCCAGAGACACGTCCAGTCATGTCTCAGGCCATTCTCACCGGTTTACCATTCCTCACAACCCGCAGCCAGAACCTAAGGTCTTGCCGGTATTGGGAACGGAGAGAGGTAGCAGCATGTGTTCTAGCTGGCAGGAGTATGAGAGCTCTTCTGACCAGCCCGCCTCAGTTCAAGACCCTTCAGAGGATGACATACCGGATCTGAACTTTAGAGACCTTTCTGAGTTCAACGTTCTCGACGACTCACAAACAAGAACACACGATTCCGCTGCCAGGGTCGGCGAGTCTCGGTTGGAGGCTTTACCGGCCCCCCTGAGCCGGTCACCGGGATCTACTTTACACCAACGAGGAGTACACGCCGAGGAGCAGGCGTCTGGCCAACGTCCTTCTTCTCGGCATTTGGGAACGCAGGACACAGAGATGTCGAAGTCTGCATCCCAGTCAGACCAAGAAAGTGGGGTTTTTGTAGCGAGGGACCAATTACAGGAGTTATTTGATTTTATGAGACAGGTTAAAGGTGAGCGATAGGTATCAGTTCCAGTACCAGTAGCCCCGGTGGTGCGACTTGTAGGGCAAGTACTTGTTCAACCTCAAGTTGATGTAAATTTACCTCCCCCTACTGTCACTCCTATAGCTTCCACTTCGGGAGCTACGGCGCTGTTGCCGTCAAATCTAAAGTTGTTCTCTGATCTGCTTCCTCCTCCTCTTGATAAATCCATTCCAAGTAAAAAGGGCCCTATGCCACTTTTATATGGACCGGATACGTCTTGGGTCTGTCATTAAGCCTTTACGCCCCGAGGTCGCACAACCCACAGTTACAGGTGAGTCCCCTGTGCTGGAACATTGGGTTATTGAGGCGAGTGAGGCTAAGAAATTAAGGGCCAAGAACCAGTCTGGAGAGGTACTTGATGTTGTTGTCAGGGCCATTCCTACATTTTATAATCCTGACCATTTTGTGTACATGCCACCTTCTGCCTTGCCTCCCGCTTCCGCCGGAAAACTATTTTCCGATTGGACTAAGTCAGATGGGTTTATCGATTTAAAGCTGTTACAGGGTTTGACCCCAGAATTAAATTCAATACCCTTCAGAGACTCTGCGGGGTCTTCACTAGTTCAGATTAAAGGGGGGGAGCCAGGGCCGTGGGTTGCATGGGGACAAGAGGCCCAGCTGTTTGCCAGCACAAAAACAAACTAAAGCAGTCATCAGCTTCCGCAAGAAGACAATCATTGATTTTCAATGTCGGTAGGCAAGGCGGTAGGGATACCTCAACATATTTTTTGGGTGCTTCTTAACTTTCTTTATGCCAGTTTCCTGAACCTTTTTGTTCTCCCACACAGGTCCAGATCGATAAAGACTATAAAATGAGGCAGAAAGCCTGGAGACTGGCGTCCCAATACTTACTCAGCCGCCACCTTGCGGCCTCTCTGGCCAGGACGACTGAGTCAGTAACGGACGCCGGGACACAGAAGGCTCTTTCTCTGACTAGGCGCCTTCTTCTCCAAAACTCCATTCAGTCTCTCGGCGACATCCGGACTGCTCTCTTTGAGGCGGTACGGGTCCGTCAAGACCTGAGGGTATACTTGGTTAGGAGACTCCCTGCAGAGATCGGTAGAAGACTAATATTATCAAATGTTTTCACCAAAACCCTAGCCTTAGACGATGCCTGGCGCACTGTCAATTTCCTTCTAGACTCACAACCTGCCACTACTTCTAAGTCAAAGAGTGAGCAATCAGTTAAATCTAAATTTAATGCTAAGAGTTCCTTTCATGGTCAATCCCAGTCATTTCAGTCATCAAAGACTTACACAGCTCCTGCGAATAACTGGACGTCTCGTGGAGGAGGTCAATCCAGGGCTAGAGGGCGTTAGTTTAGGGGTCAGTCTAGGGGTAAACCCGGTAGTGATGGTAGCAAGGCCTCTCATCCCCCCATTCCAAAATCAGAGTCACAACCCTCCTCTTCACAAAACTGAGACACCACAAGGCTCTCTCACTCCCAGTGCCAAGGCAAGGCAAGGCGAGACGGAAACGAGAGTAGTACTGCCGGACAACACCAGTCATGCGACTGGCAACTTCCGAGATTGTCATCGGGCATGGCCCCGGCGAACATGGGCAAAGACAGTAGTCCGCAAAGGCCCCTCCTGGCGGTGGTCCCGGCGACTCCGTTTACATATCCCCACAGAATTCAATCTTGTTTCATTGGAGGTGGGATCCGTCGTCAAAGAGATGGCTCAAAAGCAGATTATTATCCCCAGTCCTTTGTCACAAACCGTGTTCACATCCCGGTTGTTCCTGGTGCCCAAGAGGGACAGTGTTCAGATGAGGCCAGTGATCGACCTCTCTTATCTCAACACCCATATTCACAATCAGTCGTTCAGGATGCTGACTGTGAATCAGATTAGATTGACACTCCCGCCGCAGGGTTGGATGTGTTCCATCGATCTAACAGAAGCCTATTGGCATGTCCCAATCAACAAACGTTTTCAAAAGTATCTAGCTTTACGCAACGGGGATCAAACGTTTGTCTTTCAAAGAATGCCCTTTGGATTAAATCTAGCGCCCCGAATTTTCACAACATTAGTCCGACAGGCTTTGCAACCATTACTCAAACAGGGGATCATGGTGTTATGGTACCTAGACGATTGGTTAATAGTAGCACAATCCAAAATAATCTGCCTCCAACATGTAAAACTAGTGTTAACTCATGTAGCTGCCTTGGGGTTCAAGGTGAACTTAGCGAAGTCCTCCTTGATCCCCACCAGGAAAATTCAGTGGGTGGGCCTTATCTGGGATACCGAGTTCCTCACTCTGAGTCAGAGCGAAGACAACCGTCAGAGATTTCGGAGGAAACTCTTTTGGTTTCTTCATTCTCTGACAACAACGAGGAGGACCTGGGAATCTCTGGTAGGCTCACTCAATTGGATGCATCTGACGGTCCCGTTAGGTCGTCATAAGGACTGGAAACGAGCACTCTCGGAGTTTGAAACTTGGGTCCATTGCTTAAAAGCAGTATCATGAAAGCAGTGGTCTCTCCGACTTTCTTAAACACAAAAATATGTACACAAACACAACTTTACATATAAATGCATGTAATTTTACACGCAATCGTCCATATCCCCACCATATTGGCGACATAATGTCTCGCCAGAAAACGAACAGCCCAGGACGATGCCAGACGCCAGTCACCCACGAGACACGTTAGAGGCAACACATTTTTGTTCTGTTGTTCGTTATCTCTCAGCTTATTGTAAGTAATTTTCTTATAAATACTTACCAGTCACAAAAGGATCTGTGTTAACAACTTATTTAGCTGATAAATATTAGAATTGAGCTGATGTCAACGGGTTGCTTTGATATGTACTGATAACCATTTTACAACTATTCTTGTTTTTTTGCTTTACAAGAACAATGCCGAAAAGATGTGCTGCATTCAATTGTCGTGAAAACTACAGGGGAGAGCCATACAGTCCTATGGTGTGTTTCCCGAATGAAGAACAAGAACGACATGCATGGATTAGTGCTATGCCAAATAGCCCAGAAAGTTTGAGAGACAGGTCGAAACTATGGATTTGTGCATCACACTTCGACTGCGATTGGGTCACAGTTCGGGGAGGAAAACGACCAGCTGGGCCTCCTACAGTTTTTAAAGGTGTACCCAAGTCTTGCCTCAAACAACTTACGTCAGCTCCTAGGTTAACTAAAACAGTGACAAGTGAAGCAAGACTTAAAAAACAAACTGAATTTGAAAATGAACAAGACAAAATGCATAGTTATGACAAATTTGCAGGAGAGATTGGAAAACACTTCCCTGAGTTTTATATAATGCAAAATGGTAGAGAACTGACAATGTTTAAGACAGATGGTAATGGTAGAGCAGTTGATAAGTTTCTTCATTTTAAAGAGGTACAGTCTCCTTTTGGTTTTCTGCAGCTGGTAGTAGCAGAGAAAAGTGGCTTGGAGATACCAAAAAGTAAACTGAATCTTCAAAAAAATAGCTTGGTAAGTAAGTGGTCTCAAATTGAAGAATTAGTGAAAATTATGAACACTCATGAAGCGACTAATACTGACCGCTTAAAAAGAATAATTTCAGAACTTGACTCTATCCCAGAATTTCATGAAATTGAAGGTTTTCAGTTCATTCAAGCACAGTTACAACTCCTTCTTATTCCTCCTAAAAGTCGCCGATATACAAAGCATATGTTAATTCTTGCAGCAGAACTGTTTTGTATATCACCCGCAGCATATAGAATGCTTAGAAACTCCAAAGCAATTAGTCTTCCTTGTGAGAAACAGATTCGCCAATTGTTATCTCGCACATAGCTGACAAGTGTCTCCCAATCCTTTTTGATCAGTTGAAGCCACAACAGCGGTTAGTTAACATTTTGTTTGATGAAGTCAAGCTTAAGCAGGCCCTTAGATTTACAGGAGAGCATAATAGTAGGCTATGCAACAAACGGACCAGAACATCTAGCAACATCTGCTCTTGCTATTGAAGTTGTTTGTCACTATGGAGGACCACGGTACATCATACGAATTCATCCTGTATCAAAACTGAATGCTATTCAACTGAAGGAAATATTACTTGAGGCTGTATATGTTGTTAAAGCTAGTGGTGGCCATCCAGTATCGTTCGTCTGTGACAACTGTCCACTGAATCAAGCTGTTTACAGAATGCTTGGGGGTCCTGGAAAAGTAACACTAGCACCAGACGGCATAAATGTTTTCCTTGTCTATGATTATGTTCACATCCTCAAGAATATGAGAAACAACTGGATCACAGAGAAATGTCAAGAATTACATTTTAGCAAGGACGGTACAGAATATTTGGCGTGTTGGAGTGATGTTAAAGCTCTTTACAATGAAGATCAGAAGACACCACTTCGTCTGACAAAACTCACACGCTCATCAGTATTTCCTAAACCATTGCAACGTCAGAGTGTGCCCTTAGTTTGCCAAGTGTTCAATGAGAACACGATTGCTGCATTTGAAGGTCTTAAAGGAACTGTTAAATTTCAGGATGGAACAGTGATATACATAACACTGGTAACCAATTGGTTTAAAATTATAAATGTTAAAAGCAAGTACAGCGCAGTTCATTTACAAGACCAATATCGTGAACCTTGGACATTAAACTGTACAAACTTCAAAGCTCTGCAGGAAATGTGTACAGTTGTATCCAGCTGTCGGTGGACTGGTGGGCATGGCAGAGAGAAGAAACTAACGCAGTCAACAGCAGATGCCTTTGTCATCACAACAAGGTATAACATAGAAGCAGCACAATATCTTTTTGAAACCCATGATTTTGCTTACATCCTACCTGCTGTTTTTTCACAAGATCCCCTAGAAAAGTTTTTTGGTCAAGCAAGACAACGTAGTTGTTATGCCCGGTCCAAATTGGAACGCGAGATATTCTTTGTAGAATGAGCAGCTCTCTAACTGGATAGGTATACCTTAAACTTTAAATAAAGAGACAACACGGCAGGATAGTAAGCACACAGGTAACAAGTTAACATGGGTTTTATTCAGTTTAACACCTGGTTCATGGAGGAGCAAGACATATATTTTATACCTGTAAGCGGGAGATCATCAACAACAATAAGAATAATTAAGACATACAATAATCAGGTTATCAAGTAAGCAATAGGAGTCGGACAATGGGTCCGGACTCAAGGTAATAATAATACTCCTAGGATACAATTATAAGGTATCCAAAATAGTGGAGGTACACCTCCTACCCAAATAGATCTCAGAGAGGATCTCAACAAAAGACAAGAGTGCAGTAATGGCAAATGCCGTCTGGATCATGCAATGATGTCCCCGGCATATAGTGACATTAACTGACTCTAAAGCAATAATGGCCAAGTGGTCATCAACAATGAAGTGGGCTCGGAAAGGCTCACAAATGATATTAATACTATAGGTGTGCTAGATCTCACCTGGCAAAGATTAATCCTTAACTCTAATTGTGTACTAGCAAGGTGCTGAAGGATGAGGCAACAATCGTCGGGAGCTGAGATAGAGTGAAATCTATTCGAGTTATGAACCTGACAGAATAACTGTTAAATGAATTAGGCTAGAAGTTATACAAAGGGACTAGATTAAGTGTAAATATGTGTTTGTGTTTGATGCTATGGGTCTTATATAAGCACGCCCGCTCTGTCGGGCTATGGGAGACCAATAACCCGGGAAGGTGCATATATAAGGATCCCCTGATAGGTATGTATAATGAGTCCCGGCAAGTGGGCTAATTAACGTCAATTTAAGTAGGGCGAAGAAAGACCTCTCGCAAGACGTAATGTTAATGAGAACCCCTGAAGATAACTTCTACCACAACCCTGAGTCAACTCTATACCCATAAACGGTACAAAAGCACTTAAAGGAGAGCTGTAGTGAAGAGGAGGGCCCATAGATCGAGGGAGGATCCAGTAGTCCGGAGGGCGGCTGGGCGTGATGACTCCGGAAGTTGGTCCAGGGGGGGGGGGGGGGGGCGGCTGGGCGTGATGACTCCAGCTACTGGTCCAGGGTGAGTCACAAGATGATTCCTTAACCCTTAAAGAGCGGCACGCAACATAAGTCGAGTTAAAAAAACTGGCAAAAAACGGGTGAAAAAAGGGTGGAAATCGAGTGAAAATGGGTGGGATAGTAATGATCCATACGTCCGACATCTGTGGCCTCCCGGCCCACACTAACTCCAGTTCCCCCACCGCGCGGGAGGATGACAGTGTAACCAATAGTTCGCTAAAAGTGAGCAATGTAGCAAAATCAGCTAAACTTCCATCTTCGAGGTAACACTGTCAGTGCTCCACAAGTGCTACGTAGCTGTATGTGGCGTCATTGTGTAGCGATTTCCACCTAGTTTTCGGTGTAATACAGTTCCTTTCATACTGATGGTTGATATAGCAGTCAGAATGGCCTGAAAAGGCCCAAAACGGCCACAGAGGACCCGCTAGACAAGGGTTAAACCTTGGCGCCTTCCACGGGACAACCGGGTTCCTCTTGCACTCCCACAGTGCAGTGATCCCCAAAGGATATGCTGGAGTTCTGCTACAAGGTTTTGGGGGTTAGGGTGACTAGCATAATGATCTACCTAGAGTGGCAAGCAGTCTAGATAGTGACATTATAGGTAGTCTAAGGGGGGTCAAGGTAAGTGTCTTCCTTCCTTGCTAGTTCGTGGAACTATCAGAACCATGTAGCAAAAAGAGAATCCAGAAAGGGGAGCCCAAAGTGGGTTGCCCAAAATTAGTCCTCTTCCTGATGGGGGGGAACCCGATCTGGTAGATCTTAAGTTACTACACTATCCTCATAATCCCTTGAACAAAACAAGGTAGGAATCCTTTGGTACTTGGTTTGTGCACCGCATCGAAGGCCAGAAAGGGGGAGCCCAAAGTGGGTTGCCCAAGCTAGTCCTCTTCCTGATGGGGGGAACCCGACCTGGTAGATCTTCAATCACAGCACACAACTGATAAGTTGAACACCAGCTATCTCTGGCTGTTCTTACCCTGAACTAAATAATACCAAATGGCAAGCTTAGTTACTGATGTCCAGGCTGGGTGAGTATAAGGCAATCTTCTTGCCCCTACTTAAGGCGCCCGGCTTGAGAGGATCAAGGGCGCTGGGGTGGTGTTGGCGTGTGGTGGTTATGTCCTTGTAGCTCTGGGGGTGGTGCGCCTGGACTCTGGCTGTACCTTGTAGCTAGATGCCCCCGGGCAGATTCTGTTATAAGATGGGGGTGATCACTTCCTGGTGGGAGAGGAAGTGGATGAGAAATGGCATGTGCAGGAGTAGGGTTGGCTGCAGGTTTAGTGGCAGCTAGAGATGCGGTCTTATCATCCTGAGACTGCATCTCATTACCGTCTGGTAGAGAAAAGTCCCGACCCCGGGACTGGAGATGGTAATGTCTTGAAGTATTATCTTCGTAGACAGGGGTCAGGTGCTGGAGGAAGTGGTAATAAATGACTCCCTGGTTGTTAGGGGTGGCCATCTTGTCTCCGGTGAGGGTGAGGAGAGAAGAGGAGTCACAGTACCTCAAATGGTCCAGGAGTTGGTGAGGTGACTTGATTACTTTGGTGGAGTCCTTCCATGCCAGGGTTATCATGTCAATCCGCATCTTGGTGGTGGTCGTCAGCGAGGGTTTTGTCGTGGCTGGAGGTGGTTGGAGAGTGATGACAGAGAGCCTGGCTTGGCCCAGGTCATGAAGTTGTGCGGACGCCGAAGTACCAGGCTGGGGGGAGGAGCTTGAAGATGCTTGATCCTTAACCTTTCTCACTTTAGGCTGGGACAGGGCTGGTTCCCATCTGGTGGGTGGCTTCACAGGTCTTCCACAGTGGGTATGAGAAGGCAGTCTGGGAAATGGGGGAGATGGAGTTAGAGGTGACATTGAGCGAAATTTGGATATTGTTTTTCGCCTGGGAAGTTGAGAAGGAGGGGAAATAGATTGAGGAGAAGAAGGTAGGGTTTAAGAGATAGGAGGAGTAGGTGAGGGGTTTTTAGGATGGAAGCTGGGGGTGATAGGCAAAGTGGGGGGTATGTTGGTGAGTTGTGGTGGCGAGGGGGGAAGACTAGACGTGGCAAGGTTAATTAAAGGCGATGGTTGAGAAAGAGGTTGCGGAGGTGAAACGAGAGGAGAGGGAGAAGGAGAGGAGATGTGAGAAGATTTGGGCTTAGGAATGCGGGGAGGGGTGAAGGTGACAGGAGGTGAAAGAGAAAAGGGGGAAGTTTGGGTTTGAGTAGAGAGAACAGGAGGAGGTCGATGTTTAGGAAGGTGAGAAGGGGTGAACTGGGTGAGGCGAGTGGGAAGGGTGACAGGAGGTTGCAGTACAGGCAAAGGAGAATTGAGAGGGGGAGTGGAAAGAGGTGGAGGGAGAGGGACAGGTCCGGAAAGACAGGAAGTTTGAGGGTGAAGATTTGAAACAGGGGTACAGTCAACATCCTGATCAGGCTCAGCTACAACAGAAATATTCTTATTAATAGGTTGAAACCTTCTGACAAACCTATTCCTATAAGTGCGAGATTCCCCATGATAGTTAATTATGACCTGGAAACAGTTTGGGATCCTAAGGACCTCAAATGGACCCTTGTACCGTGGCTTCAGTTTGGAGGGTACAGGTAAGATGGCTACCATGACTAGGTCGCCTACTTGGTGAGGGTTGTTCTTGGGGGCTTCATCAGGCTGGAGATCTTGGGTAAACTGGAGCTGACGTAGGCGGTTCCTGAGGTGGACGAGGTTGGTATTTAGACCTGGTGAGGCCTCAGTAGGGGCAGCTAGGTGACGTAGTGGTATGAGGAGAGGTGGGCTCCCAAAAACCATCTCATGAGGGGTGATCCCGTTGTCTCTGGGGCAGGTGTTTATTCCCCATTGTATGATGCGAATTTGGCTGGTCCAGTCCGATGAGTTCATCTGTTGGAGGCGTGTCCGGATTTGATTGGCGATGGTTCTATGAGATCGCTCGCAGATGGAGTTTCCTTTTGGCCAGTAGGGTGAAGAGTGGCTGATTTGAAATCCAAACATTTCGGAGATCTGCGTCCAAATTTGTCCGGTGAATTCATGGGCATTGTCGGAGTGGATTGCCTGTGGCAATCCAAAATAGGGAAAGACATGTTGTAATAATGCCTCGGTGACGGCCATAGCAGTGTGTTCTCTGGCAGGGCAGGCGATCACGTATTTTGAGTACATGTCCATGAAGGTGATGATGTAGAGGTATCCCCTGTCGTTTTGTAGAGGTCCCATGACGTCCACTGCCAAAAGTTGCCAGGGTTTAGAAGCGATGAGTTTGCCGGAAGGTCCTGGGGTGCGTGTTTGGTCTTTTCCCAGGGTGCAGGCACGGCAAGCTTCAGTGATTTTCTTGGCCGTGGTGTAGGGGCGAGGAGTCCAGTAGATGTCTTTGAACGTGTTCACAAACTTCTTTTGGCCTAGATGGATCCCGTTGTTGGTGTGCAAGGAAGACATCATTTGTTCAGCATCCTCAGGCCCTAGTACGATCTGGCCTTCTGGGGTAAAGAGGGCGTCACCCCTTCTTTGTAAGAGGCCAAAAAGTCGGGTGGAGATCCAAGTTGGTTTGTCGTTCCGGAGGTAGGCCTGGATGAGAGGGGGAGTGGTAGTAGGTGGTGGTCGAGGTTCTTGGATGGCGTTGAGTTGTTCTGGTGCCAGTGGGAGCCGGGATAAGGCGTCTGCATTGGTATGGAGTTTTCCTGGCCTGTAGGAAATCTCAAAATCAAACTCCTCAAGTGATTCTCGCCAACGGACTGTTAGGGTATTCTTAGAGTCAGATTTCCTGAGCCATTGTAAGGCTTGGTGGTCAGTGATGATGGTGATCTTGACGCCAGCTAGGTAGGCCCGGAAGTGTTGGAGGGCCCAAACGATGCCTAAGCATTCTCTTTTAGTTACCGGGTAGTTGGTTTCTGCCGGGGTTAAGGTCCGGCTGGCACAAGCAATGATGTGCTCTCGTCCTTCTCGATTTTGGGAGAGGACTGCACCGACGCCGAGAAGGGACACGTCGGTGTAGAGTCTAAAGGGTAGTTGGTAGTCCGGAAAAGAGACGACAGGGGAAGACACAAGTAGGTCCTTGAGGGAGGTGAAGGCTTGGAGACGGTCGGGGGTCCACACAAAAGGTTCTTCCTTCCTAGTTAAGTCGTGTAGAGGTCTGGCAATGGTGGCAAAATTCTTCACAAACCTCCGATAGTAGGAGGCAAGGCCTAGGAAAGCTCTTACTCCTTTTACTGACTTCGGGGGTTGGATCTCCTGGATGGCTTGGAGTTTCTTGGGGTCAGGTGCAAGTCCTTCTTCTGACACCAGATGTCCTAAGAATTGGACCTGATGTCGAGCCATGGTGCATTTAGTAGGCTTCAGCTTTAATTCGGCTTGTCGGATCCTCTGGAAAACTTGGCGGAGGCGTTGGAGGTGTTCTGCCCAGGTACGACCAAATACTATGATGTCGTCCAAGTACGCCAGACATGTTTCCCAAGTTAATCCCTGAAGTACGGATTTCATCAGTCGGGAGAAGGTGGCGGGACCATTACATAATCCGAATGGCAGCACTGAGAACTCGTAAAGCTTCCCTTGGCTGGTGGAGAAAGCTGTTTTTTCTTGGTCGGTGGGGGCGACGGGGACCTGCCAGTATCCGGATTGCAGGTCCAGTGTGGAGAACCATCTGGCCCCTAAGAGGGAGTCTAGGGAGTCGTCGATGTGTGGTAGTGGGGTGGCATCTTTGATGGTGACATCGTTGAGTTGTCGGTAGTCGATGCAGAATCGAGATGACCCATCCTTCTTCTTGACCAGTACCACTGGAGAGGACCAAGGGCTAGTTGAGGGGTTGACGATGCCAGCTTCTAACATCTCTGCAACTTGCTTCTGTTCTTCTTGGCGCTGAAGGGGGTTCTTTCTTCGTATAGCCTGTCTGACTGGGGGGTCCAACAGTATGAATGTGGTGTTCTAGGACATGGGTGTGGCCTACATCTTGGGAGTTGGTGGCAAAGATGTCCTGGTATTCGGCCATTTACTGGCACAGATCGTCCTTTTGTTGAGGGGTGAGGTGAGTAGGAACGTCTGGGAGTGATGGAGTTGATGCAGGAATGGAGGTGGTGGTGTCAGTTGAAGGCTGGTCATCATAAGTCTCTAGTTCTCCGATGGTGAGACCCCTGGGTAGGGTGATAGGGTGGTCGGAGATGTTGGCTATTCTTACTGCATTTTGTTTTAAAATGGCAGGAGCAGTGAGACAATCCCTGTCAAAAGGGCTCTGAAGAGAGGGAGTGTGAATGAGTTCTCCGTTGAGGGCTGGATGGATGGGTACCCAATGTTCATGATGTGGCAGCAAGGTGATGGGTTGAATGGTGATGGCCGATGCAACACGGATGGCTTTCAAGGTTTGAGGAGGGTCATGGAGCGGTGTGGCAATCTTCGGAGTGGCGAGTCCTGGGGGTTTGGTGGAAAATAACAATCTTCTTTCAACACACTGGATAGTAGTGCAAAGGGCCGTGAGAAGGTCGAAACCCAGGTATCCGTCGTAGGTGGTTTCTGGGGAGGGAAATACCATGAAAGCGTAGTGATGGCCGTGGTTAGGTTGAGGGGTGGCCACATACAGTGGGGCCGTGATGCCAGTACTAGGAATAAGGTTGTCGTTGGCATCAATGAGGGTGGTGGACGAGTGTTGAATCGGTCCAAAAGTGTTGTGATGTCTCTGGTGGTAAGAGAAAAAAATACAGGATCTTGAAGCTCCAGTGTCGACAAGGAGTCGAGAGTTGACTCCCTGGATGGTCAGGTGGGTGTAAATGGGAGGCTTTATCATATCATAGCTGCCCCTATCTCGAGCCCCCGCCAGTTTGCAAGTTGGTGGGCGGGGGCGGTCTAAAAACCCGGTTTGATGACTTCCGGCTCGACTGTACTGTGGTCGTCCGGGTCACCAACCTCTGCAGCTGTCTCGTCGTAATCCTCAGCTCCTGCGGTGCCATCATCTAGGATGGTGGCAACTCTTCTGGAGGGCTTCAGCCAGGGAATCTGTCCCCAGAACAGTGGAACCCTCGAGCGTTTGGCCAGCAACTCGGCAAAAGACCTCTTCAACCCATTAATAGGGCACTGGGACCCGCAGGGCTTCCAGTCTCCAGGCTTGACTCTGGCCCATTCTTCCGGCTTGTCCTGGTTGCGGCTAGGGTGGGAGGTTGGTCCGGAATGAGCTCCTTGTGGCTTAGTGGGAGCTCGTTGGATACCCGCGATCTTTCCTTGCTCCTGGGACTTTTGCAGGGCCAGAATACGGCGTATGATAGGGAGGTCTGTATCATATCCGGCCGGTTCTGTGATGGCAAAGTGGTCCCGGACTGCACGCGGAAGGATCCTCATCAGGGTCCGGCGGACGTTCTCCTTCCTCTCTGCAGCTGTAGCCGTTGTGAATGCGGTGGAAGCCAGCCTGGTAAGCTTGCTGATGGTGGCGTCGAGGTCCCCGTCGTAGGTGATGGCGTGAAATTGCTGGTCGGCTATCACAGTACCTGAGACGGGGTTAAAGGCAGTTTTAGTGTATGTTTCAAACTGTTCCCAGGTCATTCCGGGGTTCTCTTTTACATAACTGGAAACTAGGGCCATAGACCGCCCTAACTTCATGACTATAGTATGTATTTTAGTGGCAACTTCATCTTTAAATATGATGTCAAGCACTGGCTTGACAACCTCTAAATAGGTGGCAATGTCAGTTTCCTCTGGTCTGAAAGGAATAATATCCAGTGCTTTCCCTGCCATCCTGACTACTTATCCCAGTCGTGACACTCTCAAAATATTTAAAGCAGGAAAAACCTGAAAGGCTACCTTCGAGAAAGAGACACCGCTGTCACCAGTGTTATGCCCGGTCCAAATTGGAACGCGAGATATTCTTTGTACAATGAGCAGCTCTCTAACTGGATAGGTATACCTTAAACTTTAAATAAAGAGACAACACGGCAGGATAGTAAGCACACAGGTAACAATTTAACATGGGTTTTATTCAGTTTAACACCTGGTTCATGGAGGAGCAAGACATATATTTTATACCTGTAACCTGGAGATCATCAACAACAATAAGAATAATTAAGACATACAATAATCAGGTTATCAAGTAAGCAATAGGAGTCGGACAATGGGTCCGGACTCAAGGTAATAATAATACTCCTAGGATACAATTATAAGGTATCCAAAATGGTGGAGGTACACCTCCTACCCAAATAGATCTCAGAGAGGATCTCAACAAAAGACAAGAGTGCAGTAATGGCAAATGCCGTCTGGATCATGCAATGATGTCCCCGGCATATAGTGATGTTAACTGACTCTAAAGCAATAATGGCCAAGTGGTCATCAACAATGAAGTGGGCTCGGAAAGGCTCACAAATGATATTAATACTATAGGTGTGCTAGATCTCACCTGGCAAAGATTAATCCTTAACTCTAATTGTGTACTAGCAAGGTGCTGAAGGCTGAGGCAACAATCGTCGGGAGCTGAGATAGAGTGAAATCTATTCGAGTTATGAACCTGACAGAATGTTAAATGAATTAGGCTAGAAGTTATACAAAGGGACTAGATTACGTGTAAATATGCGTTTGTCTTTGATGCTATGGGTCTTATATAAGCACGCCCCCTCTGTCGGGCTATGGGAGACCAATAACCCGGGAAGGTGCATATATAAGGATCCCCTGATAGGTATGTATAATGGGTCCCGACAAGTGGGCTAATTAACGTCAATTTAAGTAGGGAGAAGAAAGACCTCTCGCAAGACGTAATGTTAATGAGAACCCCTGAAGATAACTTCTACCACAACCCTGAGTCAACTCTATACCCATAAACGGTACAAAAGCACTTAACCTAACAAGTGCGCATGGGGGTAATTGAAAACGTCCCCCTGTGCTGACGTATTTGAGGTGTTTCCGTCACTAAAATATTCATTGTACCATTAATAGCATTAATAATTATCCATATGCGCCTATTATGGGTTGATTATAAAGGTATTAACCTGAAACAACAATAAAACGAGTGAAAACAGCGTTTGGATGGTCAAAATCGGAGATATAGCCCGCGAGTTGTATAATGTATGGGTGAGGCAAACTGCTTTCCCACCAATTTCCCCCAAGGCCACTGAGACACAATCGATCGATACTCTCTCTCTCTCTCTTGCACTCGCTTGCCATCAGTGATGACAACACCCTGCTTGCAACTCGCTAATGTTAGCACAAAAATATACCTCAGAATAAGGGAATAATAGGGAAAATAGGTGATAACTGAAGGAGAGGGGGAAAGTGGGGAAGGAGGGGAGGTAGAGGACTGAGATTTTACATGGCCCAGGGGCCAAAAAAAAATAAAAAAATATTTTTTTTTTTTTTTTTTTTTTTTTTCGATGTCTAAAGTTGATTTTTTATTTTACTTACTCTCAAGAGTCTTCCCGCAGTCCGCCGGGGGAACTCTTAAGAGTCTCCCCGCAGCTCCCGGGTTAAAGGAGAGCTGTAGTGAAGAGGAGGGCCCATAGATCGAGGGAGGATCCAGTAGTCCGGAGGGCGGCTGGGCGTGATGACTCCGGAAGTTGGTCCGGGGGGTGTGGGGGGGGGGGGGGGGGGGGGGCAGCTGGGCGTGATGACTCCAGCTACTGGTCCAGGGTGAGTCACAAGATGATTCCTTAGACCTTGGCGCCTACCACGGGACAACCGGGTTCCTCTTGCACTCCCACAGTGCAGTGATCCCCAAAGGATATGCTGGAGTTATGCTACAAGGTTTGGGGGGTTAGGGTGACTAGCATAATGATCTACCTAGAGTGGCAAGCAGTCTAGATAGTGACATTATAGGTAGTCTAAGGGGGGTCAAGGTAAGTGTCTTCCTTCCTTGCAAGTTCGTGGAACTATCAGAACCATGTAGCAAAAAGAGAATCCAGAAAGGGAAGCCCAAAGTGGGTTGCCCAAAATTAGTCCTCTTCCTGATGGGGGGGAACCCGATCTGGTAGATCTCAAGCTACTACACTATCCTCATAATCCCTTAAACAAAACAAGGTAGGAATCCTTTGGTACTTGGTTTGTGCACCGCATCGAAGGCCAGAAAGGGGGAGCCCAAAGTGGGTTGCCCAAGCTAGTCCTCTTCCTGATGGGGGGAACCCGACCTGGTAGATCTTCGATCACAGCACACAACTGACAAGTTGAACACCAGCTATCTCTGGCTGTTCTTACCCTGAACTAAATAATACCAAATGGCAAGCTTAGTTACTGATGTCAAGTCAAGTCAAATTGAGTAGTGACAGGGGGTTAGGGGGAAGTGGGGATAGGACAAGAAAATAGTTGGATGAAGTGAATTGTAGCAGGAGAAAAAGGTTTCCAGGCTTGACTGGAACTGCCTGAGGGTTTTTCTGGTTTTAGCTGCTAAAGAGACTGGCCAGGGCAAGGTCGACAGGGGCGCGTTGGGGGTGACTCCTTGCTTGCTTGGGTATCACATGTGTGACGCATGCCGAGTATGAGCATGCTGTACAGAACGCTCAGTCAGACCCCACTCTCGCTAGGATCGTCAGGGCAGGAACTTTGGCTGTAGTCCGTGTAGAGTTTCCTAACTCAGTTTATGTGAGCCGTTGTACTATAAGTATTATAATTACGTATTTTGTTTTCTTCTAAGTCAACGAGTTCTATTTTATATCATTAGATATAAGTATTGTGTGTGGGACTTATATGTAATGATGAGAGGAGAAGAGAGAGAGTTATGTAACGACGGCCCGGGGAGCGCGCCACGAGGTAGGTAGGCCTCCCTCCCTCCTCCCTCCTCCCTCCTCCCTCCTCAAGCGCGTGGGAAATCCTTTGTCGATCCCAGATTGAGAGAGAATATTACGTAATGATTGTCAGTGGGCGGTCCTTAGTAGTTTGCGATATGCCGCTAGAGGGCCGAGTATAAAAAGGAGAGGTCCTCGCCACAATTCTTTAGAACTCATCAGGCAGAGCGACTTCTCATATCCCTTGCAACTATCCATATTCTTCCGACTGATGTGAACTTTCTCTACTCTCTGAACAGCCTATCTTCTTCCCTTCTCGACCCTTTATAACCTCAATGACCCCTTTGGTGCAGATTTAGTCAGCCAAAGTATTATCGCTTGAGTTCTCACGAGATAAGTGCCTGTTAGATAGCCTATTTTTGGAAGGGTTAACTAGAATAGGATTGATTGATGTTTGTTGCACTCGTATATGCATTTCCCTGTGTGCGATTATTCATGTTCCTGTTTTCTGCTGGCTTAGGCAATGCTAGACTGGGATAGGGTTTCTGAGTTGTGATTTCCTATGAGTACTAGGTTGCGGTTGAACCAGTACAATTGCAACGGAGACGTGGAACGCCTAGGTGGTCTTTCTGACTGTGTACCGTGGGAGTTTAGCACTGTGTTGCGAGTGAGGGCTTTTGCCTCTGCCACCCAACACTGTGCTATCTCATTTGCTTGACTTTGAGAGGATCGCCAGGAGAGAACCAGATACTAGTGATCTGGATCTCTCAAGAGAGCATCCCGTCAATTAACGTAATTTGGCCGCACAGTCTTAAGGACCTCGCTAGGCTACGAGCCGCTTGCTCAGCCATTGTTTCCTAACCTTAGATATCCCAGCTAGACTTTGCTCGACCAGCAGATACAGCATAGTATTGAAGCTTTCCTTATGTATGTTATTGTTTATGCACTATTGATTTCATGTGTGGCACGCTTAGCTACTTTAGAGATTAGTGGCCCACGAGCACAATCCTAGTAGGCTATTGTCAGTGCATTGTCGGAGTACTTCTTCTTAATGTTTGCCATTTACTATAGTCTATTCTTATAATTCTTCTTATGTCAACTTAAAGCCTTTAATTGCCAGTGTGTTACTTATTGAATTGCTGTTCAAAATCCGATACTTACTTCTTACGAGTATTCGAGAAGCATCTAACTTTATCAGAAGATTCCTTGCTTGATGCTCGAGGACTATTGTTTAACGTAACGTAATAGTGCCGATCCGAAGTAGAGGGTGGAGGACTTCTTAAGTTCTTAGTCAAGGGTGGATTACTTTGGCTTCGGCCAACACTATTCTTTAGTGTTGTAGTACTTTCTTCTTTGTTTGATTGTTGACCAGACTAGATAACTCCCGTCTTGTTATTAGTCTGTTGTGTGAAACGCTAGTACCGAGTTCTTGTATACCCCGTTATAGCAGATAGAACTCTGGAGGGTAGTGGCGTTTTTTGTTCGGCTGGCAGTACTCTGGGGTTGGGATCGTGTGTTTCCGTTGTGGCAGCGAGCCATACTCGAGTCCTGTGTAAGAGCCCTAGTGTACCCGAGTGCCCGGTCGTAACAAATGGCGACCTTGCTTAGGATTTTGTGAACAGTATAATTTTTTGCAGAGTTGTACAACATTTGTTTGTTCGTACTTTAGCGTACATATTGAAGAATATTTTTTTTTGTAAGGCAATTAGGAGAGCATTTAAGAGACTCCAGTTAATTTAGTAATTAGTGCTTACATAAGGGAGTTTAACACTTTTGTCTCGAGAATTTTTTGTGAACTTCAGTATGTCGTGCCCTAGTACTGACGAGGAGCGAGAGATGCCATTTGAGGAGGTGCCGTTAGTAACTAGTGAGGAGGATGCTAGAGTTTTTGTGAGTAAGCGGTACCACGTGACGGAGGAGAGGCTGACTGGGGTGAATGTTTATGGCTTGCACCTGATAGCCAAGGTTTTGGGTCTATCCAATGTAGGAGGGATGTCCAAGGGGGAGCTGATTTCCTGGGTGTTGCGTGGGCGACATGGGGTTTCGGAGGAGAGGGCGTTTGGGGGGGTTCCTCCCCAGATCCCCTCTCACTCGACTCCCACAGTGCCGTCCACTCAGTTGCCGGAGGTTAGCACTCTCCCACAGAGGGATGAGAATTGGAAGATTGGAGTGCCCTCGGGCGGTGCGTATGGTGGTTCCCCAGTTCTTGCCCCCCCTCCTTCAGTAGTGGCAGCTCCCTCTTCCTGCCTGTCTCCAGATATGATATTTAAACTTGAGCTTGCTAAAATTGAGGCTAGGAGGCAGGAGAATGAGACTAGGAGGCATGAGATTGAGGTTGAGGCTAGGAAGCAGGAGAATGAGACTAGGAGGCATGAGATTGAGGCTGAGACTAGGAGGCATGAGGCTGAGCTTAGGTACGACTCAGAGAAATATTGTGCTCAAATAGATTTAGATAAGACTCGTGCAGAATCGACAGGGACTCGGATGGGCCGTGAGGGCCAAGTAAGAGAACAGTCCTTGTCCCACTTAGTCAAATTGGTGCCGGCATTTAGTGAAACTGAAGTCACAGAATTTTTTAATCGTTTTGAGAAGAAGTGTAGGGAGCATAATTGGCCTGAAGAGAAGTGGGCAGCTCTAGTCTCCTCCAGACTTACGGGTAAGGGTCTGAAGGCTTATGATGCACTGCCTTTAGAGTCTTGCATTGACTACCCAGAATTGAAGAGAGCTGTCCTACGGGCATACGAGTTGCAACCAGAAACATATCGATTGAAGTTTCGGGGTGTTACAAAGACTAGGGAGGCGACCTTTCTTGAACATGCCCGGGACTTAAAAGATGCACTTACAAACTGGACACGTTCTGAGAAAGCTGAGACGGCCGAACAGTTGACTGAGCTGTTTCTGCTCGAGCAGTTTTATAAGTGTACAGGTGCAGAAATGACTTTAACTATTAAAGAAAAGAACCCAAAAACTCTACAGGAGGCAGCTGAGATGGCTGACCTCCGGCTATCGCTAATTCGTGGGTGCGGGTCTGCCCAGCGTAGTGAGGCAGGTAACAAGGGGCGTGACGCCCCACCCCCCAAAGTTAGTGATATACATTATGCAAACAAGTACAAGAGCTATGATACCAAGACTAACCACAAGACTAGCACCGTTCCATTTAAGAAGGGGCCGGGCCCTTCCCAGTACCAAGGGAAGCCCAAAGGGGAGTTAGAGTGTTATCAATGTCATAAAAAGGGGCACTTTGCAAGAGTCTGTCCTAGCAAACCACCTACAGCAGCTGTGTCTTTGGCCTGCAACATTGGTGTGTCTCTGAAGTCTTCTGAGTTTGCCCGGGGCAGTTCGTCAGAGGCTGAGGCACAGCCAGTGCAGAAGCACCTGGGAGGCTCGAACCCTGCTCAGGATGTTTTTTGCGACCATAGAGGACGGGGTTGCGTGATGTGGGCGGGGCGCAAGCATGGAGTAGAGGTCTTGCGTGATACAGGTGCTTCCCAGACTTTGATGAAAAACTTGACTGGCTACCCTATAAATGCGGCTCGGGTGGTAGTGGTGCAGGGTATTAATGCAACTCGGTCATACCCGCTGGTGCGGTTGGAGTTGGAGGTGGATGGTGTGGCACGTGAATTGGATGTTGGGATTGTGGAGAAACTGCCAGTGGAGGGCGTCGACCTTCTTCTCGGCAACGACTTTGCAATGCCCGCTTCTGAGGTTCTACCCTTAGTCGTTGCCGAGAGGCCGGCCGACGTGAGTAGGGAAGAGCGAGAGTGGGTCGAGCGGTGCCAGGCACAACCCATGGCGTGTGCTGTCACCCGAGCTCGGGCAGCTAAAGTGTCACAGCCTAGTCCTCCGTCTTCAGACCAGCAGAGGAACGATCAACAGGAGGAGGCTAAAGCTGGAGTTGGTTTTAAGAGTTTTGACTCGGCGGCTCTCCTGGGTGATTCAGTATTAGCACCATTACTTAGTTCTGGAGTAGCCCCTGGGCCTGTCATCGAGAGTGACGAGGCTGGGCATGACGAGTCTCCACGACAGCAACGTTATGAACATCGAGAGAGACAGAGGGAGCAGCCCAGTATCGGGGAGGGTCATGCATTGCTCCGGGAGCAGTTAGATCGCTTGGCACCCTCAGATATACGTCGGTTGCAGCTGGAGGACCCTGAGCTCCAAACGTGTGCTAATGGAGCTGTGGAGCTCGACGAGGACGGTGATGCACAGCCGGGAGATTTTTTTTATTTAGATGGCATCCTCTATCGGCGTTTTCAAGACCCTAACCGTAGCTGGAAAAAGGGGTCCGGAGTAGTGGACCAGTTGGTGGTGCCGCGGGAGTGCAGGGATAGCCTACTGAGTTTGGCGCATGACACACCGCTGGCAGGACATTTGGGGGTAAGAAAAACGGTGGCGGCTTTGGGGAAGTTGTTTTGGTGGCCGGGGATGAAGTCTCATGTGCAGTCATGGATAAACTCATGTGATATTTGTCAACGGGTCGGGAAACCAAACCAAGTTATTCCTAAAGCTCCGTTGCACCCTATTCCTGTAATTGGGCCACCTTTTAGTAAGATTGTTGTTGACATGGTTGGTCCACTCCCTCCCACAAAGGCTGGTAATAAATTTTTGTTAACCATCATGGATGTTGCCACTAGATACCCCGATGCATACCCCATGAAAAACGGCATGGCTAAGACGGTAGTCAGTAACTTGTTGTGGTACTTTTCAAGGTACGGGTACCCGGAGGAGATTCAGTCTGACCAGGGGTCCAATTTCACCTCCAATCTCTTTAAGCAAACAATGCAACAGCATGGGATACGGGCGGTGGTATCGTCAGCGTATCACCCTGAGAGCCAAGGGGTGCTTGAGCGGTGGCATGCCACCCTTAAAAGCATGCTCAGGTGTTATTGTGCTGACAACGGAAGAGATTGGGATCTTGGATTGCCGTATGTACTGTTTGCTGCTCGGGAAGTGCCTGGTGAGAGCCTGGGATTTAGTCCAAACGAGCTGATTTTTGGACACCGCGTCAGGGGCCCCCTTAATATGCTGCGGGAAATTTGGGAAGGAACTGTGCAGCCTTGTTCCTTGTTAAAGTATGTGTTTGAAAGCCGTGAGCGCATGCTTAAGAGTCTGGAGATGGCAGGTCGGAATTTAACAGGATCACAAGCTTTAATGAAGGACAGGTATGATCGCAAAGTGAAGCTCCGGAAGTTCATTGTAGGACAAGAGGTATTAATTTTGTTGCCTTTGGTTGGTAACCCCTTGTCTGCGAAGTATACTGGACCCTATAAAATTGTGGAGAAAATTTCGGACCTAGATTACCTTGTTGCCACTCCAGACCGGAGGAAAAAGAACCAGTTATGTCACATGAACCTGATAAAAGAGTATGTGAGGCGCCCCTCTGAGCCTCTCACTGTCCCTGTGTTGGCTTGTTGCGGCCGTGGTGGAGAAGGAGAGGGGGACAGTCAAGCTTCAGAGGAGGATAGCTGGGATCACCATGTTTCAGCGGATCAGTGGGCGGGGAACTCGAGCCTAAGGGCTGACGAGGCTATAGCTCATTTGCCTGAGCCGCAGTTTGAAGCTATCCGTCAGTTGCTCGGTTCATACCCCACTGTATTTGCTGAACACCCAGGCCTCACTACTCAGGCTATGCATGATGTTGACGTGGGGGACCATCTACCCTTTAAGTCAATCCCGTACCGTGTGCCCCCCATAAAACTACCCGCTCTGAGGGATGAGTTGGAGTATATGCTCGGTAGAGGGTTGATAGAGAAAGGCACCGTTAAATGGACTTCCCCCGTAACACTGCAGCCTAAGCCAGATGGCAAGGTACGCTTCTGTATTGATTTCCGTAGGCTAAACGGTTTGACTCCAACTAACCCATATCCTCTTCCTCGGGTTGATGATAGTGTTGATAAAATTGGTAATGCTCGGTTTTTGTCTAAAGTAGATTTAGTAAAAGGTTACTGGCAAGTACCTTTGTCCGAGCGTGCTAAAGAGGTATGTGGTTTTGTGGTGGACGGGAGTACTTACCGGTGTAATGTTATGCCCTACGGACTTAAGAATGCACCAGCAACGTTTCAGAACCTGATGAATGAAATTGTCAAGGACATTCCAAATTGCACCGTATACTTGGACGATGTAATCATTTATGATGACGACTTTGAGAGCCATTGTGAGCACCTGGAGACCTTGTTCCGGAAACTTAGTGAAGCAGGTCTGGTAGTAAATTTGGCAAAGTGTGACTTCGTAAAAGCCACTGTGCAGTACCTTGGGTTTGTAGTGGGAAGGGGACAGGTGTGCCCTCCTCAGAACAAGGTACAGGCTATCAATAAATTTCCGCACCCAACCACCAAGAAGCAGATTATGAGATTCTTGGGTATGATAGGCTACTACAGACGCTTTATAAAAGGTTACTCCACGGTGTTGGCACCTCTCACAGATTTGTTATCTAAAGACAAAAAGTTTTTGTGGGCGCCTGAGTGTGAAAAGGCTTTTAATTTGGTGAAGCATTTGCTGTGTACTCACCCGATACTCAGGGCCCCAGACTTTAACAGGCCTTTTCAGCTGGCAACAGATGCTAGTGGTGTAGGGGCTGGTGCCGTCTTGCTACAGACAGACAATGAAGGTGTGGAACACCCAGTAAGTTTCTTTTCTAAGAAGTTCAATGCTGCACAAAAGAACTATTCTACAATAGAAAAGGAATTACTGGCGATTGTGCTGTCGCTCAGGCACTTCGAGGTGTATGTTCCAGCCTATGGCCCAGTCGTGGTTATCTACACTGATCATCACCCTTTGAGATTCCTAAATCAATTTCACAATCGCAATATGAGACTGACCAGGTGGTCTTTGATGTTGCAGGAGTATAACCTGGACATCCGTCATATTGCGGGATGTGACAATGTGATCGCGGATTGTTTATCGAGGGTAGATGATCAGTCGTAGGCTATCACAGGTGTATGATCCCGGAGAGATTGACACACGGGTAGCCTCCTGCTTTAGTTTGAGTAGTATTTTGCGCTTGGTGCTTGTTGGCTCGCGGTTGTAGCCCAGCGTATTGGGTCGTAAAGCAGGAGTTGAGCGTTTGGTATAGAAGAAAAAATAGGCTGCCCTTATAGTGCAGCCGGAAAAAACATATTAAAATATAAAAATCATAAAAAAAACTCTTTCTTTTAATATAGATAATTGTATAAGTTTGTCATAGCCTATAGAGTTTGAGTAGTCCACGAACTATCAAACGGCTGAGCTGCTGTAAGCTCGCTCTGGGAGCATGATATTATGTCTTTTGCTATTGTTGGGAGGAGTTATGAAATGTGAATTTTTTTTTATAAGATGTGTTTTAGTGATAAACTCAGCGTTGTTTTAGTGCCATGCGGTCGCTGGGGGTGAGGGGTTTTATGAGGTTCTGCGTGTCAGATTTTAGCTCAGGGTTGAGCAAGTAAAATCTTGGGGGAGGTGTGACGCATGCCGAGTATGAGCATGCTGTACAGAACGCTCAGTCAGACCCCACTCTCGCTAGGATCGTCAGGGCAGGAACTTTGGCTGTAGTCCGTGTAGAGTTTCCTAACTCAGTTTATGTGAGCCGTTGTACTATAAGTATTATAATTATGTATTTTGTTTTCTTCTAAGTCAACGAGTTCTATTTTATATCATTAGATATAAGTATTGTGTGTGGGACTTATATATAATGAGGAGAAGAGAGAGAGTTATGTAACGACGGCCAGTGAGCGCGCCACGAGGTAGGTAGGCCTCCCTCCCTCCTCCCTCCTCCCTCCTCCCTCCTCAAGCGCGTGGGAAATCCTTTGTCGATCCCAGATTGAGAGAGAATATGACGTAATGATTGTCAGTGGGCGGTCCTTAGTAGTTTGCGATATGCCGCTAGAGGGCCGAGTATAAAAAGGAGAGGTCCTCGCCACAATTCTTTAGAACTCATCAGGCAGAGCGACTTCTCATATCCCTTGCAACTATCCATATTCTTCCGACTGATGTGAACTTTCTCTACTCTCTGAACAGCCTATCTTCTTCTCTTCTCGTCCCTTTTTAACCCATGATCCCTTTGGTGCAGATTTAGTCAGCCAAAGTATTATCGCTTGAGTTCTCACGAGATATATGCCTGTTAGATAGCCTATTTTGGAAGGGATAACTAGAATAGGATTGATTGATGTTTGTTGCACTCGTATATGCATTTCCCTGTGTACGATTATCCATGTTCCTGTTTTCTGCTGGTTTAGGTAATGCTAGACTGGGATAGGGTTTCGGGAGTTGTGATTTCCTATGAGTACTAGGTTTTGGTTGAACCGGTACAATTGCAACGGAGACGTGGGAAGCCTAGGTGGTCTTTCTGACTGTGTACCTTGAGAGTTTAGCACTGTGTTGCGAGTGAGGGCTTTTGCCTCTGCCACCCAACACTGTGCTATCTCGTTTGCTTGACTTTGAGAGGATCGCCAGGAGAGAACCAGATACTAGTGATCTGGATCTCTCAAGAGAGCATCCCGTCAATTAACGTAATTTGGCCGCACAGTCTTAAGGACCTCGCTAGGCTACGAGCCGCTTGCTCAGCCATTGTTTCCTAACCTTAGATATCCCAGCTAGACTTTGCTCGACCAGCAGATACAGCATAGTATTGAAGCTTCTCCTTATGTATGTTATTGTTTATGCACTATTGATTTCATGTGTGGCACGCTTAGCTACTTTAGAGATTAGTGGCCCACGAGCACAATCCTAGTAGGCTATTGTCAGTGCATTGTCGGAGTACTTCTTCTTAATGTTTGCCATTTACTATTGTCTATTCTTATAATTCTTCTTATGTCAATTTAAAGCCTTTAATATTAGTTAATTGCCAGTGTGTTACTTATTGAATTGCTGTTCAAAATCCGATACTTACTTCTTACGAGTATTCGAGAAGCATCTAACTCGATGCTCGAGGACTATTGTTTAACGTAACGTAATAGTGCCGATCCGAAGTAGAGGG
>JBAKBP010016547.1:0-51432 GCA_037953745.1 Lithodes maja | reverse complement strand
GGTGGAGCCTCCCCACACATACAAATAATACTCAATACAGGGGCGCACTGTGGCCCGATACAGAGCAAGAAGCGAACCCACGGAGACGGTTGAGCACACCTAACTTTTGGGAAGCTATTTACGCAAGAGTGGTAATATGCACTTTCCAAGAAAGGTCAGATGAAAAAGATACACCTAAAATGTTGAGAGAAGATGAAGGGTTGAGTTGTGTGTTGTTGTTGAAGAATAGTTGATAGTCTTGTGGCAGATTGTGATGGAGATATAGAGAGAGAAACTGGGTCTTGGAGGCGTTGAAAGTACAGTAACAAGATTTTCTCTGCCCCAATCAGAAATAATAGGAAGATTAAAAGATAGGCATTCTATGGCCTCGCCACGTTTGATTAGGAGTGCTTGCATGCTGGGTTGATGTGAAAAAATAGTTGAATAGTGTAAGGTAGACTCATCAGCATATGAGTGGATAGGACTAGAGGTACTGTTGAGGAGATCATTGATAAATATTAGAAAGAGAATTGGAGACAGGACAGAACCCTGAGGAACACCGGAATTGATAGGTTGAGGAAGTGAATGATGGCCGTTCACAATTGCAGGTATGGAGCGGTTTAAAAGGAAATTAGAGATAAAGGCACAGATAGAGGGATAGAAACCGAAGGAGGATAGTTTGAAAATTAAAGACTTGTGCCAGACTCTATCAAAGGCTTTCGATATGTCTAGAGCAATAGAAAAAGTCTCACCGAAGTCCCGAAAGGAGGATGACCAGGAGTTAGTAAGATAAGCAAGTACATCACCAGTAGAGCGGCCCTTAAGGAACCGTACTGCGACTGTGGAGGGTTGAGAGCGGTCACCCTTCTTTAGGAGAGGTTGAATAAGACCAAACTTCCAGCATGAAGGAAAGACGTTAGAGGATAGACAGAGACGAAAGAGTTTGCCTAGGCAGGGAGTCAGCGTGGAAAAACAGTTTTTGAGTACAATATGAGGAACACCATCTGGTCCGTACGCCTTCTTAGTATTAAGTCCAGAGAGGGCCGAGAGTACATATTAACCCCCTCAGACAGGAATAGTTAACTTACTGACGAGGAGGCGGACCGCCCGGTATTTCCTCCACAATAGTCAATCTTACACTGAGAGACCGTTAGGAGTCGGAGATTTTTTTTTTTTATGTGATTGAGGGAGGCAAAAGGCATAACTGCCTATAGCGAGTGCCTCCCCCATAGTTGAAAGAGTGACAGGGCCAAAATCAAGGGACGTTCGAGCCAAAATGCCTGGACACACAGAGTTTGAAGCAATTTAAGTCATAGGAAGAGGGAAAAACTGATTCTGGGAGAGAGTTCCAGAGCTCAGCTGTTGAGTAGAAGAAAGTTTGAGAGCAACATTTCACTCTTGGGTTGGAGAGTTGCACAGAGTAGGGGTGGGATTGAGTTGCAAGACGGGTACCATGTGCCCTACGTAAAGGAGGTGGTATGCACTGGGATAGCTCTGAGGAACACTGATTATTATAGTAGCGATAGAATAGCGAGAGATATGCAACATTGCGGCGGAGAAAGAGAGATTGCAGAGAGTTGGTGAGTGGACGGGAGTTAATGATACGAAAGGCCTTCCTTTCAACTTTGTCTAGGAGAGCGGTGTGAGAGGAACCTCCCCACACATGTGAACAATACTCAATACAAGGGCGCACTATCCCCTGTACAGAGCAAGAAGCTGTGCAGGGGAAAAGAACCCCCTAAGGCGGTTGAGCACACCCAGCTTCTGGGAGGCTGCCTTAGCAAGGCTGGTAATATGGTCCTTCCAAATGAGAGCAGAAAAAAAGAGACACCAAGAATATTGAGAGAAGATGAAGGGTTGATTTTTGTATTGTTGAAGAATAAGGGATAGTCCGCTGGGAGATCCTGACGGGTAGATAGATGGAGAAATTGGGTTTTGGAAGCATTAAAGTTAACAAGGTTTTCTCTGCCCCAATTGGAAATAGTATTTAGATCAGAATTTAAGAGTTCTATGGCTTCATTACGTTTGTCGTTGAGGGATTGCTGGCTGGGGCGTTCTGAAAACTAAGGGAGTAGGGTAAGGTTGAGTCGTCTGCGTATGAATGGATGGGAATTAAGGTACAGTTAAGATCATTTATCAAAATTAGAAAGAGAATAGGAGATAGGACAGAGCCCTGAGGTTGCCATCAATCGACAGATTATGATCTAACTTACCTAACTTACTGAGCTCAAAATTATGCACAAGCGTCATATAACTTATTATTGAGATATTGAGATAAGTTCATATGACGCGATCGAGTCATATGAGTATTTGGGCGGAATCGCCATATGACGCGATCGCGTCATATTAGTCGGAGGGGGTTAAGCAGAGAGTATGATATTAGGCATAAGTAAGTGAGAGAGGGGTGGAGGGGGAGGAATAGCACAGGAATCATCCAAGGTGGATTATTTAGCGAAAGTTTGAGCGAAGAGTGGTACGTCAGAATGAAAGAGGGAAGAAATCACGAGGAAGTGAAGTTATTGGAGAGGTTTTTGGCTAGATGCCAAAAATAGTCCATGAGCCAGGCCAGATATCGGTACCACCTTGGGTGACTAAACACGAATGGTACTAAAATGTTTATAGAGTGACTGTAAGTACATTAAGATATGATAGCCTTCTCGCACTGGTAGCTTAGTCTAATTTTTTTGATGCAATAGGGGCGCTACCCAAAAATAAAGATTTTTAGCGTGACGCTCGGCGTTTTCCTCATTTTCTTTAAAATCCATCACACAATCATCGCGAAACTTTGAACACCTATGTAGAATTATATTCTCTACCAGAGTTGTTCCTAGGTATTTTTCAAATTTCCTCATATTTCGGAATATACTCTATATTTTGGGTATTTTCCTCTAAATCTAGAATAAATCCTTAAATATGGGGAACATTGAAAAATATATTCTAACAGCTCTTGTAGCTTATTTGATTCTCTACAAGAATTATTCCGATGTGTATTTCAAGTTTCTCCATATTTAGGGGTTTATTTCATATTTGGGGATTTTTGGTTATATTTTGGGGATAATTTATTATTGGAAGGAGCAAACATATGTAGAGTGGTTTCCATGTAATGTGTTTGTTTGTTCATGGTTTAATGGTGATATTTTTTGCAGGTGTGTGTCGACTGTTTGACGGCAGGATGGAACCATCTGCGAGGAAGAGAGCACGGATCGACTGTATCATCCACTGCTCTGATGATGACAGCGATGCTCTGGTGTCACCACAGGATTTGGACTCCTGGAACACATTGCTCAGGGCTGCAGAAATCAGGCAGCATGATCCAGTCCTGGAAGCAGCCAAGGGCCTTGAAGAAGGAGGAATACCACACATACATTATCACCGTAAATGTCGTAGTCTCTTTACAATGAAGAAGTCACTGGATTCTATCCTTGCCAAGGGTGTCAAGATAGAATCAGCAAGCGTCGACCCCAGGAGGAGGGCATCAAGGGATGCCCCTAGTACTAGCAGGGTGTATGCCAAAGGATGTATCTTCTGCGAGAAGTCAAGCAAGTACATAAAAACAACAAAGACAAGGGAGCCACTCATACAGTGTGTTGAGCTACGAGCAGATGAGAAGATTCGCAGAGCAGCAATAAGGAAACTCAACCAGAGAATCCTTGGTTTAGTTAGCAGAGACCTTGTTGCTGCAGAGGGTCACTACCACAAGTCGTGCTACAAACTCTTCACAAAAGATGATTTCCCAGCGGCCGCCAGGTCGGGTGCAGGTGAAAATCAGGAAGAAAGCGAGGAAGCACGCTACGAAGAGGTTGAGACAGAAGCCCTCGAGGAACTCTGCTTGTATATAAGGACCAAATTATTCCCCAACCCAGAGGTACTGCCTATGACAAACCTCACATCTAGGCTTGAGAGATCCATGATGTCCCGTGGTATTATCCAACTGAAACCAGCGACAAAGAAACATGTTCGCCGAAAGATTGAAACCGAGTTTGGAGAATCACTACGCTTTGTCCCAGATGAGAAAGGAAAGCTTCTAATCTATCCACGCAGCCTCTCAATGGACGACCTTGCCCGGCAAGCACACAAAATGGCAAAAGACCTGCAAGAAGCAAGAGCAGCTAACTCTGAAGATGTCTTAACCAAAGCAGGAATGCAGCTGAGGAATGAGATCAATAAACAAGATGTGAGTCAGCCATGGCCTCCCGATACAGATCAGAATGTCATTCCTGCAGCAGTCACTCAATTCCTGCACACCCTGCTGACAGGAGAGTGTGAGTGTGAAACTCCCTCTGAAAGAGCTCAACGTCTTGCCACTTCCTTTGGCAGTGACTTGGTCTTTGCTGTTACCAGTGGCAAGACAAAACCACCCAAGCACGTACTGCTGACCAATGCTGTAAAGTCTTTGACAGGAAACACAGAACTGATCCGAACTCTGAATCGTCTTGGTCACTGTGTGTCTTACTCAATGTTTGAGGAGATCGATACAGCCCTTTGTATCCAGAAGCTGGAATGCTCAAAGGATGACATTCCACTGCCAGCAAACATCTACCCTGGTGTGTTCACAACCCTGGCCTGGGATAACATTGACCGACTTGAAGAGACCCTAAGTGGAGCAGGTACTTCTCATAGAGTCAATGGCATTGCTGTCCAGTCCAAGGTTGCAGGCTCTGTGCCAGAGAAAGTCCTGCCAGAGATTACCAAGTCCAAGATAAGAAGCATCACTCAGACATCATCAATGCTGCCAATATACAATGTTGGGCGGCGGGCAGGGCCACCTAGGATTGAGACTGCGTATGTCGACACTACCAAGGAAGTCCAGGATTCAAAGACAAAGAACCATATCTGGCTTCTTACTCGAATGTCAGACCATGAGGACCAGTCCATCAGCAGTTGGACTGGGTTCAACATCAAAATGCGCAGAGACATTGCAGTGGTTCAGGACACTGTAAGCTACCTGCCCACTATCAATGCTCCCGCAACAGAAATGTCCACCGTTAATGAAATCTTGGAACAAACGCATGCTATCATGCAGTCCTTACAGCTTAACAAGATTGTGTGCGTGTTTGATCAAGCACTCTATGCCAAAGCTGCCGAAGTTATCTGGAAACAAGAGAAGTTCAAGAACATTATCATCAGGATGGGCGTCTTCCACACAATCTGTAATCTCATCTCCACCATAGGAAAGAGGTTTCAAGATGCAGGTCTTAGAGATCTGTGTGTGGAATCAGGTATCATCGCAGAAGGATCAGTGTCAGGAGTGATGAACGGCAAGAGGTACAACAGAGCAGTGAGACTACACAAGCTCGTGTATGAAGCACTGATGAGGCTTGCATGGAAAGGCTTCCTTTCATGGCTAGAAGAAAACCATTCAAGGGACATACACCATCTAGATGAAACACTGAAGGACATCAACAGCTTTCACAGCAATGTGTCTCAGGGACTCTTTCAAGAGCTGATGGAGAGTGAATCATGCACACATATCATGAAGCTTTTCCAAGTTTATCTTGAGACCCTCAGAGATGAACACAACCTCTCAGCATTCTGGATGTCATACCTGGACATGGTTGAGATCATGCTGGACTTAATTCGAGCCTCCAGAGAAGGCAACTGGATGCTCCACCTAGGAGCAATCCGACAGATGATACCGTGGTGTTTTGCCTATGACAAAGTGAACTATGCCCGGTTCCTAACCTACTACTATGCCTTGATGTCTCGACTGCCCATTGAACACCCAGAGGTCCATGAACACTTCATGCAAGGTGGCTTTTCGGTCCAGATCGGTAGCAAGAATCCCTTTGGACGGATCCCTGTGGACCAGACAATCGAAGAGACGATCAACAAAGACACCCAGACACCAGGGGGCACAAAAGGCTTCAGCCTGAAAGGCGGAGCTGTCGCCAGGTACTACCTGACATCGGAGTATCGCAGCAGGTACTTAAGGCAGCTCAGGACTATGGTAGTAGGCCAAAAGTATACTGACTTCAGCCACCCAGACCTACAGATGGCCAGGATTAGAAGAGATGAGGCCGATGTCCAATCTTTAGTTCAACTGATGGAGACCAGCTGGTTGAACCCCTTCAACGCAGAGCAAGAAGATCTTGTCAGTTTGTCAACTGCGACTATGGCACCACCAGAAGTTGTCAAAGACCTTCTAGGGGCCTACAGAATAGGAGAGGATGCATATCAAGCCTTCAAGGAAGAGCGCCTGGAGATCGATACGCCAACTATACAGTTTCATGACACGATGACGAAGACGAAACTGAGAACGTTCACTAACATCAGAATGAAGCCACGCTCACAAGACCATGCTAAGGAGGCTATCTTAAAGGCTGACAGGAACCTATTTGGCCAGATGATCCTTGTTGCCGAGAACAGAAAGCTCAAAATGAGTGATGTCTTGGCTCATCCCCTTGGGCCTTTGCCTTGGGCACTTGCCAGCGGTGATGGGTCTCTCCGCAAGACCAACAAGGCTGCCCTAGCAAAGGAGTTAGAGAGGAATGTTTCTCCTGCAGAAGTGATACCCGAGCCCTCTGCTACCATAATTGATGGGATGAGCCTGGTCCACAAACTGAAGGGAAACGACAAAACTTTTTCACAGCTTGCAGGTACAGCACTGAGTCACGCTGTTCATGAAGGTGCTAAGAGCAGGCGCATTGATGTTGTGTTTGATATCTACAAGGAGACATCCATCAAGGATGCAGAACGAGCCAAAAGAAGTGCAGGCACAGGAATTCATTTCAAGAACATTCAACCTGGGCACAACATCCAGCAGTGGAGAAAGTTACTCGGTAGTTCCTCCAACAAGGCAAGTCTTATCAAGTTCTTGGTAGAAGAATGGAAGGCACCACAGCACAGGGAGAAGCTCAAGGACAAGGAGCTGTATGTCACATGTGAGCAGCGCTGCTTCAAGATCACCAAAGAGCAGTGGGAAGAGGCTCCTGAGCTTAAGTCAACTCAAGAAGAAGCAGACACACGCCTTCTTCTCCATGCACTTCATGCAGCAGAATCTGGGAACAAGTCTGTCATCATCACTGCAGAAGATACAGACGTCATGGTGTTGTGTCTTGGCATGTGCCACAAGATCCCATCCCATCTGTTCCAGAAGTGCGGGACGAAGAACCGGACAAGATTCCTGGATATCACCACACTGAGCCGCACACTGGGAGGCAGCGTGTGTGATTCATTGATTGGTATGCATGCCTTTACAGGCTGTGATACCGTCAGTGCATTCGCTGGCCGAGGGAAGATGACGACACTCAAGCAGGTGAAGATGGACAAGACATACCAGGATGCTTTTCACGAACTTGGACGCTCATGGGAAGTGTCTCCTGAACTCTTTGAGAAGCTACAGGAAATCACCTGCCACATGTACCTACCATCTACCCACACAACTAAGGTAAACAAGCTTCGGTATGAGCTGTTCTGTGCAAGACGTGGAGAGGTAGAGTCAAGTCAACTCCCTCCTTGTGAGGACTGCCTCTTCATGCATGCACTGCGTGCAAACTACCAGGCTGCGATCTGGAGGAGAAGTCTTCAGAGCCAGCCATTTGTTGCGAACCCAACAGACTGCGGTTGGATGACAGATGAGGACGGTAAGCTTGCCGTCAACTGGATGCGAGGCTCACCAGCACCAGATGCTGTTATGCAGCTACTGTCTTGCAAGTGTGTGCGGTCATGCGAACTCCCTAAGTGTACTTGCCTCAGCAATGGTCTAAAATGCACGGACATGTGCAGGTTACAGACATGTCAGAACACGGCTATTGAAGAAGAGCCGGTGGCACAACAGTCAGATTCCGAGTCTGATGTAGATGATATTTAGGAGTAGTAATTTGCCATAATAGTATGTACAAGCCCATGGCATGCTTAGTGTGTATTTACAGGACTTGTATTAAATGTGACAATTACTATATGCATTTTGTTGACATTTAGGCATTCCTGTCCCCAAATTTGACATTTAAAAAAATTTCGGAATTTTCGGTAGGGTATGTCTATTCAAGAAGTGATAACGACCATTAAGCTACCAATGTGCAAGGGCTATCATATCAAAACATAAACTAGAGACATGTAGCAAGCTAAAAACACCTAAGAGAATTAGTCACCCCGGGTGGTACCGATATCCCAAAATTCGGGTCTTGGCTCATGGACTAAAAGCTTGGGAAGAGCTAGAGTTGGAAAATTCAAAGCATGTGTTATTAATGAAAGAGTTTTTGGCGAATCAAAGAACAGATTTGGCTTGATTCCGGGCAGAGACATTTTTTTTTTTTTTTTTTTCTATATTCCAACTTACTCCCTCTCGGGCATAGGCTGAGAGCCTGGACATTCACAGCTGTACAATGAGCAGTGAAGCCCGTGAGGTCTTGTTCCAGTCTAGGGAGCGAGACATGTGAAGCACGTAGAGTACAACGAGCACCTGCCATCTTGCCTTCACATGAGGCACGGTGATCACTCATGGCCCGAAGTGACCCCATCTCTGAAGCCACCTCGTTCCCGTGCTTCACTGTCTCATCCCCTACACTCGGACTCTCACTCTTACACACACACACACAACGCCACCTGTTGAGCAGATAACTCACCAGGCATTGCACCCCTATAGCATATTTTGAATATGGGAATACTCATACAGTTCTATTTAATCAGGGAACAATGAGGGTATTTTATTAGCGTTTCGGTGGGCTTTGTGGTAATGCACTGATACTAGGTACAGCACAAATTCCATCCCAATAATATCTTCCCATTGATACATCGGGATTTGAACCCGGGATCTTTGGATTACCAGGCCAGTGGCAAGACCACTCTGCCATGTACTGTACATATACAGTACATGATAACAAAAACTGCCACTAAACGCAACAATACGCAAATAATCAGTGCAGATCATTACAAAAACAACGTAAGTTAGAACAGCAACTGGAATAAAACATAAACACAAAAATACAACACATACACACACTCTCTCTCTCTCTCCCTGCCCACTACATACACACCAACACCACCTAACATACACCCGTCAAACAAAGAGACACTGCCACACATATAATGCCACATATATTCGGACAGGGGGAAATGAGGAAACACAGTATAGAGGTCAAACAATCTCAGAATACAGCCCCCTTGGATGTCAAAGTTGAATCGACATGAAATTTGCAAATGGCCGACACGGTTTGAAAGGTAAGGTTTCAATAAGATCAGCGGTTTGGTCCAAGATTATTATTAAGGGACAGCTACACACGCACGGACACGCAAACACAGACACACCATACACACACACAAACTCTCTCTCTCTCTTTCTCGCTCTCTCTCTCTCTCAAATACACACATACACACATACCAAACACACATTATCAATACCTGCTTACAGTTTGTCACAGACACAGAATGTAAATAAGACAGGATACTGCAAGGATATCTGAACACCTAACTAACTATTACAGAGAGAGAGAGAGAGAGAGAGAGAGAGAGAGAGAGAGAGAGAGAGAGAGAGAGAGAGAGAGAGAGAGAGAGCACTTCCTCCTTACACACAAATAATGTCATAAACCTAACGACAAAACAATCACTCCCATCCAACTAGGTTAACTTTTCTATTACCCCCACAGAAAAATATATACCTACATCAATAATCCCACAAAAAAAAACAAAAAACAGACATTCTATATACATTAGAACCATGACGAAGGAGGCCCGTGAATAATAAACCTCACGCACGGTGGCCATAATTGATGTTCGTGGCCATTTTGTATTCCTTTTGATACAACACGAAACTGCTGGTACTTTCAAATTATGTTCTTGGGAATTCAGTAAACCAATATGTGTGGGGGCTTTGGGAGTGTGTCTTGGCGTGTCTGCGTGTGTGTGTGTGTGTGTGTGTGTGTGTGTGTATATGTATGTGTGTGTGTGTGTGTGTGTGTGTGTATATGTGTGTGTGTGTGTGTGTGTGTGTGTGTGTGTATATGTGTGTGTGTGTGTGTGTGTGCGTGTGTGAAGAATATATCTATGCACTAGCAGGGGTACCCGGCGTTGCCCGGGTAATCACCATAATCACCATCACTACTACCACCACTACTACTACCATAATCACCATTATCAATCACTACTACCACAATCATCACAATACTACTACTACCATAATCACCGGCCTCGACCTCCCTGTGCCTCATTAAACGGCGACCTCGATTTCGGCCGCTAAATGAACTCCGATTTTGGATCTGACCTCATCCGTATCCCCATTTTGGGGGGCTGCGAACAACTTTCGTTCCACACACCTTTTCGATCGGAGGCCTCCTTCTGGCCCAAACGGCCATTTTTTTCATTTTTTTTTTTTTTTTTTTTAATTTCGGCCTCGAAACGACCTCCGATCGTGGCCTTGCCCCCTCTATGACCTGACCCAGGTCAATTGACACCCACATGCAAAGTTTCAGCTCCCCAGATCCAAAACTGCGGCCGCCTATTAAGAACAGACACACACACACACAGACAATCGAAAATATTATATAGATAGAAGGAAATCCAAGCTTCTTGTTGATATGAACAGAGAGCTTCTTTTAGAAGTCAAATATAAACTTTGTTGCTAGTAAACGGGCATAATGCAGTTATATTCTTAATATAAAGAGAAGTTTCTTAAGCTGAAAATATTGATTTGGAGACAGTTATAACATATAAGGAGGTCATATAAGATTGATCTAGTTAACAGTTATTCTATGCTTTAACTCGTGAACAAACAGTCTTGCCTGCTTCTGTATCCACGCGTGTTTAGTTTCGAAATGTTAGTAGGTACCTCCACTTGTAAGATGACACCAGTTATAAGTACTATGTCACATCTTTTCACATTGACCTAGTATTTTTGTCGATGCACTCGTAGATTTTGAATCTGACCAAAATAAGTGCATTTACGTTGTGAGTTCGAACTTGTGTTACACACATAAGCTTGAACTCACATCATAAATACGTGTATTTTGTTTCAATATATAAGGAGTGCATCGACAAAAATAGGTGAATAGTGGGATTGTTTGGTATTTCAATATAAACATGACAATAAATAACAATCTACTTTGTGAGAAAAAAAAACAGTGGTCTTGAATTTCTATCATCTGATTCTACACTATGGTACATAGATCGGTGTTCTGCATTTTCATTTTTGAATAGAACGAATGTAGATATAATACAATTTATGACATTGAAACTTTATTTTATTAAGTACAAACTACCAAGGAAAGACATTATTAAGCCGAAGAGGAATACCTCTCGGATGTAAAATATAAATAAACTATTCACGCCAGTTCAACTATAATCGAAACAGCTCAGCCAAGGACAGTATCGAAATAATTGATAGTGACTTTATGTGTGTGTGTGTGTGTGTGTGTGTGTTATTCACTTGCTTGTTTCGTCAAGGGGAATCCACGCAATGCGAGCTAAGCTCATTATTATCGCGCCTCCTTAACTGGGAATGTATTGCGTGAAATGCATGTTAAGTGTTTATGTATCGTTGGAATGGCTGTGGATGTGTGTGTAGTCTGTATTTTAGCCAATTGGCGACATCTGGAAACGAAGGCTTAGGGTTAATCTGTATGGTACCATTCTCACTACGGTACCAGTCTCACCCGAAGGCTTAGGTTGACCAGTAGCTTAGGTGAACCATATGATGCCCATCTCGCCTTGTACCATTTTTGCCAACCCCAGATGGGACGTCACAACGTCGTCCACTTATTCCAGGTACCTATTTACAGCTAGGTGAACTGAGGCTAACACATGAAAGGAGACAAGCCCAATTTGTCTCCGCCCGGCCGGGGGATTGAACCCCCGATCCCTCGTGTGTGAGACGAGAGCGCTACCTACTAGGCTACGGGCTGTGTAATAGTGTGTGTGTGTGTGTGTGTGTGTGTGTGTGTGATCTTTGCTATATAATGTCGTTTGTAACAGCTTGAATTTGTATTTGAGTAGGTGACTTTCACTGAAATTGACGGTGGTGTGCATAATTATATATGTGTGTGTATAATTATGTATTATATGTGTATTGTGTTATGTAAGAATAATCCCATGTCCTTTTGAGAGCTTGAAATAACATACCTTCAGTTGCATGTATCGTTGAGACCAAGATGTATGTGTGCATGTCTGAGAGTCTACGTCTCTATGAGTGCTGGAGTGGCATGCCTTTCAAGTTCAACAGAGAAAAATAAAATGGATATCGAACTTTTTTGCATGTGAGAAATCTAGTCATATACTGTAGGCACTTGCTTGGTTGCTAAAGTATATATATAAAATGTAAACATAAAGAGAGAGAGAGAGAGAGAGAGAGAGAGAGAGAGAGAGAGAGAGAGAGAGAGAGAGAGAGAGAGAGAGAGAGAGAGAGAGCAAAGCTTAGATAGATAGATAGATAGATAGATATATACAGTAGATATATATATATATATATATATATATATATATATATATATATATATATATATATATATATATATATATATATATATATATATATAGAGATATAAAGAGAGATACACAAATAGATACACAGATGTATACATGCCTTAATAGAAAATATTGTTTAGTAAATAACTAGGCAGATCGAGGGATATATATGTATTCATGCATTAAGATAATATGGACGACTCACGATTTTTAACCGAGTCCTATCACCGTTTGGTTGTGTAAAAAATGTACCGTACGAATGTATATATACTTTAAGTACAGCCACATACAATATGTATACACAATCGTTTTGTTATTATGCACATTTTCACAATCTGAAATTACTAGCACATTGCTTGCAATATCATTTGTATACTGGGAAACATAAGAGGTCCAAGCTTTTGCATGAATAACTAATATGAGTTCATAAATTCGTCAACATCCACAAAGTTAATGTTAAATCCTTCATTAAAGAATCACAAACACCTGAATACTGTGTGAACCCGAAGTAAAGAACGCTATTCATAAGTGATAACAATACTATTCCATATCAGGGTCTTGAAATACCCTATTAGTTTCATAACTTTCCGTCATGGTTGTAAGAGGATATTTGTATCAACCTGTATCAGTGCATGTATACTGTACGCATATGTGCATGTGTTCACCAATTGAAGCCACAATTAAAGATAAACTTTGTGTTTGGACAGCAAACTGGTGGCTGTGTCGTCTGAAATTTTAACTTTCAAATTTAACAAAGTTTCTGTATACACTATTAATTTTCTGTATACGCTATCTTAAATTTGAATTGTTTAGCTTTCATAACTGTATAATTTTATATGCTAAACACAGTATTATAAAATAACACAAGTACTTGGCTATCCCGCACCATATAATATAAATCCCCGTTTTACAATAACTCCAAGAAAAGAAAATCCTCGTTGAAATTAATTTCCGCAGTATGTGATAATTTGCATACGACCCCTGGCAGGTAACAAGACTGCGCCCCGCCCGACACCAACGCTAAAATGAACACAATTAAATACTTCAGCCTCGGTGGGGGGATGTTTATCAGAACAGTTCCCGGACAACTCTACAAGTAGACCATTTCAACCAGTAGATCTCAACCAGTGCTAATCAACCAGGGCAACTAAACCAGTGCCAACTTATTGTCCTAGCTTAACTTAACCGAACATATTCAGTCATATTAATAGATTTAAAAATATAATGGTAATTTTCTCTTGTTTAACATATGTGTGTGTGTGTGTGTGTGTGTGTGTGTGTGTGTGTGTGTGTGTTTACTATAGGAAGAAGAACTGTTAAGAGTAATATTTACAAAACTCTCCTTAGTCACTGCTACTCACTTGCCGCCAAACGGTAATAAAAGCTTCCCTTCAAAGTCATATAGTCAGTCTGTTACAATGGACTTGGATAAAGATAGTTTTTAACCTGACTAAAGTACGTTCAATTTGAGGTTGTTTTATCTAATTATTGACGACAAGTTAATATACAAAAATGTTATTTGAATGTATGAGACAATTTAACGTGATACAAAGATTGTTTGGACTACGCGCATCTCCTCCACATAACCCAAGTACGTGCTTGAAGAGTTACCTGAATAAGAAAAGGCATATAGCATTATTTATATATCTGACAGTTTTGATAAGGGCTATCAGAGTACGTGACACTATATTATATGGCTGATACAATAGAAATATTAAACAGTTTTTACCCGAAACTTAAGAACATGCAACTCTTAACACGAAACAAATAAACATAATTTTAAAAGTAAAATAAAACTATTTCAAAAGTGGTGATAAACTGAACTTCAAGCTCCTCTCCTTAGTAACTACATATATGGTAATATTGTGTTTGAATATAATATTTTATTGTAACACATACACACACACACACACACTCTCTCTCTCTCACACACACACACACACACACTCTCTCTCTCTCTCTCACACACACACATACTTTCTCTCTCTCTCAAGACTATTTCAATCAGACAGGCGCCTCTCAAGACCGGAATGTGAGTGGAATGGCTGTTGAGATGCTAATGAACTTCTAAATTTCTCATTAAAGTTGTTCTGCCTTTATCCCGACTTCTGTTTTCTCACAAATTGGCTGCACTGTTTCACACATACAACACACTGAAAACTACATGCACCTTTATATATTTAGCTAGGGTGGTAAGGGACTCTGAAACCTAAGTTGGGCAAAGTTGTTCCTTTGTTACGTATACCAGTTAACTATTTACATTGTTACCAAATTTGTATCAATTTATACACTATCTATAATTCTTGCATAGCCTTTGAGCTAAACATTACGCGTCGATGATTATTTTTAATTTATGTTCTATATACTTTCAGACACTTTAATTAAACTGAAACATAATCTCTTGCCAATAGTGAGCTAATCAGTAGTCTTATAATCTGTAAATATAAAGTATGTTTTTGTTTTAAATTCTAGCTAACCTCAAGTGATTGCATTATGCTTAAGATGACCTTTCGTTCATATATATATATTTAATTAACCAGTATTTTTATTAAAAATCTCAATGCTTTATAAATAATTCTTATGCCACATTATTATAAAAATAGCTGCTGTGTTGTAGATTAAACAATGAGTATTTAATATATAATCTCTCTTTTCTTTATGTATTATAATTCTTTCAGCCATCGTGTCCATTTACTGTTTTTCTTACAGAATTTAATCTGCAAACATTCATTTTTCTACCTTATCCATATATGAGTACTGTACATCCATAACATTTATTTAAATAATGTATTAACTCTTCGGTAGTGTTAATCAATCCATGTCATAAATGTAATCCTCGCATGATCAAATTACAGGCAATATTCTGCTCTGAAATAACAAGGCTAGAACACATGGTAGCAGAGCTACTGCTTAAATTAACAGGGCAAGAAACACGTGGTACAGTACCAGAGCACATGCTTAAACTAATCTATTTTCCATGTTCATTTACTTTTTATCATATTATTTCTTATTACCATTTCCTATCTTTGTACATTTGTATTTGACTTTCAATAATTGCAACTTCTTGTTTCAAAATTATACTTACTTATTGTTCCCCCTTCTATTAATATCCATTGTACAGTTATTCATCACCCTTTGATTTTGCTAGTTTCCTCTCTAAAGACATCATGTCTTCTTTTTCATGTGTCATTTTCTCCCACCATTCTTGCTCCCATTCATTCTTCGTTACCCCTTCTACCCGTTATTTGTTATTCTCTTTCTTTAGTCTTGTCCCTTATTTCCCGCATTCCTTCTTTCTTTAGTCTCCCGCACAACTTTCCCCGTCCTTCCTCAATGATGTATAGGCCTGCACTTAATGTTATCGGGCTGTTATGACAGAGATATTTATTGGGATATATTAGACCAAGTTCTTTACAGTAGTCGCCATGTCGCATGCTGGCGTAGTGAAGCCTCATGTGTTTAAAACAGAGAGGTTGACTTGATGAATATCGGGATCAAAGCTTTTAGACGCGGCTCCCCTTGGTGTGTCATAATTTAAGTGCATGGTGATTATTACTAACCTGTTGGTTGAGAGTGCTGCCTGTAAAAGTGGCTATTATTTTGAACGTGTGAATTGTTGAATGGTTTGATAGACAACCTTAATACAACCTTAATACAAACTGGATAAATAAAGATGTCAAAGCACTATGCACTATTAATAAGAACAGTATTGCCAGTACTTATGAGGTTCGTGACTTTCAAATGCATATTCTATTCATTGTTATAAACGGTAATACAATTTAAAGGGAGTGGAACATAATGACAACAATGACATTATGTATTTGGCCAACTATACAACATGAGGAGGCAACTGCACAAAGTACTAATATGTATGCAACAAGCGACTATAATCAAGACGATGGCATAATTCTCCTTGAAGATAATTCTGCGCAATGATACATCGCCTCACCATCTATCAACAACCATATAGTCATAAATCAGGCGGGGATTTGATTTGCATACGAGGCCGGGGCAAGTGGTAAGCTGTCATACTTATTGGAAAGGACGGTTAATTAATCATTCTTATTGGCTATATTATCGCATACTAAACAGGATAGAGAAAAGAGGAACACATACATTTCGCCAACTTGATACGCTTCTACATTTATAATTTCTATAAATCAACACTATAATATTATTCAACTTAAAATTCTTTAATATATGTCGGCCACAATTGTGTGCTACCCTTTCAAACCGATGAAATGTTTCTTGTATTTTCTAACTACAGTCTATTCGCTCAATTTCTCCAAGAGGTTCCTCTCGGAGTTTAAGGACAATGTTTGTAACTATTTATTTAATTTCCTGTAGTAAGGATTACACACAATATGAATAATAATCGGATAAATTGGTGGTAAGAAGCTTAGTTACAGGAAAGGAATCGCAGACATTTCACCAATAATCATTTTGCCATGTATATTTTGCATAGAAATATCTCGGTCAATTATATAATCCTACTTTACGGTCATATTTTGTCTGATTTCAAATATTTTTTCAATTCGTCGCAAATACAGCATAGCATGTCTCGCTTTAGTCACATTACAAACATATTTTGCCCGCATACTTGCTTGGTAAGTACTGCATATTCGTTCCCAGTATTGCATTTATGTATTTATATAATAATGTCATCTACTACAAGGCGATACAGGGTAGCTAGTGCTGGTCAGGTTAGTATACGTGAAAAAGGAACCGCTTCGTTTGGATCATTAGGACTGCTGCCGGTTTCCATATCTTTATGTTCTCTCTCTCTCTCTCTCTCTCTCTCTCTCTCTCTTTTTTTTATTTAAACATATGAGGTGCGCTATTGAGTTTAGTGCATTTTTCTGAGCTAAAGACATAACATTTCTGTTGATGTCTATCTTAAAGCTCAACCTCTTCCAACTAGGATACATTTGTCCTGATTATATAAGTTTCATTATAATATATATTATGAATATATTTATTAGCTATGTATTGGTAGTATATCATTCAATATATTATTTATATTTTACATTTATACGTATTTATACAGAATATATACAAAGCATCGGCTATCGTCCTGACGGTCGGCGGTTCGAACCCAACTGAGAGATTAGAAACATATATATACAGTGTATATATATACCGGTATACAGTATATATATATATATATATATATATATATATATATATATATATATATATATATATACTGTATATATTATTATATATATATATTTTTGTTTTTTATTATTCTTTTTATATTAACACTTGAATTAGTTTGTCTGTCACGTTATATGAAATTTATGTTATTTGTCTACACCAGACATTAGCTGCAATCTTCATTTGATTGGTATTTAGAGTTCTGACATCTAAAATATTTGTCATAAGGTTCCACAATCTTAAGGTTGCAGCTTGGAAAGAACGTTGGTGTGTACTGGTGTGAGATCTAGGGACTTCCAGCAGACAGCTATTGGATAGCACCGACTTCGTGCTTCGGCTTGACTGTCTCCATGGAAGCCTTAGTTCTACTACATGAGGAGTTTGTTGTACTTGTGCTTTATGCAGTACGGTTAGTGACGCTACCTGACGACGATGTTCCAGGGTGTCTAATTCCATTGCTCTCTCTTCCCTTTGACAAACTGAGGTAATGAGTCTTTCGGCTCTCCTCTGAACTTTATCAAGTTGTTGTTGTTGTTGTTCCCCAAGCTGCCTTGCCGAACAGCCCCAAGGCCCCGAGCAAGGCCAAGGCCATAACCGAGCACCCCCACAGAACTCTCTCTGCCGACCACAATAAAGCCTGGGTGACCGAAGCCACTCCATGGCGGGGAGTTGAGGAGGGTGCGGAAACGCCCAGGAAACCAAAGCCCCACCCAGGGCCCTGTGCCCCTCAGCAATTATGAAGAAAAAGTTGAGGGGCAAAGGAAAAATGTGACGCTTTGGCTTCCAATCTTGGTAGATTGGGAGGTCAATCCACGGAAGAGACGCCGTCACTTGAGATCTAGAAGATATGTAAGTAAAAGGAAGTCAGAGTAAGCTATGGGTATGGCAGAGATCGCTCAGTTCTCACTCTGATAGACCAGCCCATCACCACATGACTAGAACCCAATCCTCTCAGCATCAGCTAGGAAAGGCCCTAGAAAGCCACCTTTGGCGGGGGGATAGCTCCCCTATTTCAACCCCTTTCGGAGTGTGGGTACCCGCTTTATCAAGTAGAGAGAGGTGGCTTCGTGGGCTCGACATCCATGTAAGGGGAGCGTTCTCAAGGTGTGCTCTCTCTCTCGCTCTCGCTCTCTCTCTCTCTCTCTCTCTCTCTCTCTCTCTCTCTCTCTCTCTCTCTCTCTATTCACGTTCAACCTGCCTGGCCGCTCCATTCATCCCCACAGACCTACACAGAAGTCTAATAAGCAACCATACCATTCAACTTCGTCACAGGGCATAGCGCAGAAAACAACCCGAGGTGGACTCCAAACATAATTAATGGGCCTCTAAATTAAATAACAGGGTCTAGACAGACTTAGACCACACGCTAGGGGGTTCATAAGGCCGACGAATCCATTATGGGAGCCCGAAAATAAAGAATTTACAGCTGGGAGTGAATTACGATGATTGAAAGAGGTGTACCGCGTGTGTGCATATTGTGTTTATGATGTGTGTGTGTGTGTGTGTGCATATTTTGTTTATGATGTGTGTGTGTGTGTGTGTGTGTGTGTGTGTGTGTGTGTGTGTGTGTGTGTGTGTGTGTGTGATACTTCATACCTCAAATGGTAAAAATTGTATATTTTGAATGGTCTATGCATATATTACAATGAGAGATCCCCCGAAAGAGGGTTGAAGAATGCATAATTATGCAAAACTTACTGGTTGATTTTTAAATGTATTTTATGAAGTCAATCATGGATGTAAAACTATTAATAACAAGTAATAACACTGACCTATGAAGCATTGCTTTTATGATCCAGCAATGTATTTCAAATTATTTCGTTTGCTCTAAAATGTATTCAGACAGTCTTATGAAGCAAATAGTATAGTTTACAAATAACATTAATATAAGTAAGTAGATATGTAAGAAAAAGTAAAAACCCGACGTACTAAATGCGACGAACGGAGGCGAAACAGAGTTATTGTCGCCCACAAAAATAATATTGTGTATGAGCAAGCAAACTGACAAGGGAGTAAACAGATCAGACCGAGTTACTGACAGGGGTAATGGAATGTGTGAAGGGGGTAAGCTATATGCCAGTGACTAAAAGGATTGGCGTTATAGGCGAGGACAGGTTGATTTTACTTGGTTTATTTAGTATACTGTACTTTATATTTTGATTAACCTAGTTACTTTAGTGGTGGAATTTTTTGACTTATTAAAACATACAGTATTATATATAAGGATGCATATCGTTTTTTGCTCTGACTGAATTCACACATTAACAATAGATGTGGTAATATAAATTCACACATTAACAATAGATGTGGTAATATAAATTCCTCGGAAAACTGTTTTAGATGAGCTGTTTCGAAACCTTTCTCATTCTTCGTGGGTTACTAACACAATATGATCATAGCATGTTTTGTTCGTTATTTATCGTCGGGCATAACATAACAATTTGTATGTATTAATTCAATATGCTATATACGTTTTCGCTAAGGTGACCATGATAGTTGCTATTTCAATATCTAATAGTACTTAATTACATTTACAAAATAGCTCGGGTGATTGCTATACATCATTCTCTTCACGCTTCTAGTCTCTCTCTCTCTCTCTCTCTGAATATAGCAAAATGCTTAACCTCAATATGAATACAACACGCAACCATGGCTGGAAGTTGGAATTGGAAAGGTTCAGCACTAGTATATGTGGAAAGTTTTTCACATATAAGATCTGTTCTACCTGGAACAAACTTCCCTCAGAATGTGTAAATATTCTTTCAGTAGAGCAGTTCAAGGAGAGAGTAGATAGAATTTTGCGCACACTGTAATGAGTGTAGTCACTAAACAATCTCTCTCCTTTCACTTTGAGTATCTTCCCGGAATGGGCTGCAAGGTCTCTGAAATACTAACTATTGCTTATAACTCCTTGTAACTCTCTCATCACAAATTATGAGATCACACTTAACCCTCTTAGGCTCAGAACGTGATTCGCGTGGTTTGTAAATGATTTTCAAATTTGATATAACCCAGATGCAACTTGAAAATGTTAATTTGGTTACTGCAAACCAATTCAGATTTCTTCCAATGGTGCTTAAAGAAAACTATTTTTAGAGGACTAACTTTATTTAATTTTCCTAAGTAAACATACATAACATATAAATACACAAATAAAACCGGCATCCGTGCGCACATTAAAATATATATCTTCATAGGAACGAGACAATTAGTGACACTTATACCATAATATTATTATTATTTTTATTGTTATTATTAATATTATTATTATTATTATTATTATTGTTATTATTATTATTACTATATTGTATATTTTTTACTACAATATTCAAAGCTAAGCATGACCAATAACCTGAATGATTCTTGCCTCTCCCCACCAGAAGTGATATGATAAAATTAATAGTATTACCACACAATAAAATTATCTTCATGTGCCACCAATAATCACTGAAAATGATACATGGACCTATAATATGGAATGTACTACCAGATGTTTAAGAATTATTTGAATCATCACGTTTTAAGTAAAACTATGTCTTAAATTTAAGTTCAATTGTACAATCGTTTGCCTTGCTGTTTGAAAATATTATATATTATGAATAACCTCTCCAGTATGTATTAATTTTCCTTAAATGTATCATTGCCCCAATGGAATAATTAACTCTCTCTCTCTTCTCTCTCTTGTAGAAGGTAGAAGGGTGTTTCCAGTGGACCCGCCAGACACCCCCACCCCACCATCACAGCCACAATACCCACCAATTTACCCTCATAACAAAATAGGGCAGGGTAGGAGTCGTAGGACATCAATGGAGATCCTTTTTAACACCGAGATCAGACAACCAGTTACAATGAGACTATTTATGGATCTCGAAAGTATACAAAAACAATAAATATGCAGTATATATATATACATATATATATATATATATATATACCGGTATATATATATACAAGGGACTGGAGTTTTCGCAGAGAGGCTCCAGTCCTGACGTTATTCTTGACTTAGTGTGCTGGCTTAATAATCCAATAGGGTTGATAGCCTCTGAAGTCCTATTGTTTAACTAAAATATATATAAATGTATATATATATATATATATTTATGAAAATGTGTCTGAGTTCACATAGTCAAAATTAACTTGATTTTTGTAACTGGATAGAGTAGATATTATGTGCATTGACAGGGGTTAAAAGCTATTCTCAAAGTCGGGAATGGTTCAGGTTTACTTACTGATTGGTTTGTACACATACCGGTACTGTTTTTCCGTAATGTATTATCATAATTAAGTGCTGAACGTACCCCAAAGCTTTGCGAACCCCCATACCATAAATATAGCTAGACTAAAATAGGCTAAAATCTTGTTCATTTATTTTTCCTCTAGCTCATTACACTCCTTCCGGTCTACCCTAAATTCCTAACATATCGAATTCACATTCGAATCCACGGACTGCCACATGTGTTTGTAAATTTCATTAATCGATTTTAGGAGTATAGTTGGTTGTTGGAAGGAACATAATAATATACAAGCTTAAATACATACCTTTGCGAAAAGGCCAAGTTAACCTGTTAAATTGTTAATTTTACATTAATTCAAGAATCGTTTATCAATATATTTATGTATAATTATACACACACACACACACACACAGTATATATATATATATATATATATATATATATATATATAATTATATATATATATATATATATATATATATACCCGCGTCCCCGAAGAGAGCGCCTGCAACACCACCAACACTGCCCACAACATTCAAAATTGCTCTGATAGTAACACCAGTATCCAGAGAAGTAATTATCACAGTCTACCATCAAAATCATAATTATTTACCATGGAAACTAGCCCTACACCGCAGATGACAACCAGACAATCTTCAACACCCACTGCAACGAAGATAGAGAGAGCTGCAACGATATCAACAATCAAGAAGCCACCCGCACCCATATATACACAAAAGAAAAAGGCGCCCATCGAAAAGCCAGAGCAGAAGATGGTGGTGGTGGTGGTGGTGATGATCCTTAGTGGTGGTAGTAATGGTGGTGGTAGTGGTGGTGGTGATGGTCCTTAGTGTTGTTGGTGGTGGTGGTAGTGGTGGTGGTGGTGGTGGTGATGGTAGTGGTAGTGGTGGTGGTGGTGCTCTTGGTCCTAAGTGGTAGTGGTGGTGGTGATGGTCCTTAGTGGTGGTGGTGGTGGTGGTGGTGGTGGTGATTAGTTTTGGTGGTGGTGGTGGTGATGGTCCTTAGTGGTGGTAGTGATGGTGTGGTAGTGGTGGTGGTGATGGTCCTTAGTGTTGGTGGTGGTGGTGGTAGTGGTGGTGGTGGTGGTAATGGTAATGGTAGTGGTAGTGGTGGTGGTGGTGCTCTTGGTCCTAAGTGGTAGTGGTGGTGGTGATGGTCCTTCGTTGTAGTGGTGGTGGTGGTGGTGATGATGGTCCTTAGTTTTGGTAGTGGTGGTGGTGGTGGTGATGGTGGTGGTGGTGGTGGAAGTGGTAGTGGTGGTGGTGGTGATCTTGGTCCTTAGTGGTAGTGGTGGTGGTGATGGTCCTTAGTGGTGGTGGTGGTGGTGGTAGTGCTGCTACTGGTGGTGGTGGTGGTAGTGGTGGTGGTGGTATTGATGGTACTTAGTGGTGGTGGTGGTGGTGGTGCTAGTGCTGGTGGTGGTGGTGGTGGTAGTGCTGCTGGTGGTGGTGGTGGCGGTAGTGCTGCTGGTGGTTGTGGTGGTGGTGTTGGTGGTGGTAGTGGTTGTGGTGGTGGTGGTGGTGGTGGTAGTGCTGCTGGTGGTGGTGGTGGTGGTGGTAGTATCAATAGCCAAACTAAAAGTGAGATTCAGTTCTGTTAAAGTGTTAAAAGTTATCAAGTGAAAATAAATAAGAATCTAGATTAAATAATACAGACTGCCATTCACATAGTGCCAACACTCTCCCACCGCGCCAGCTCAGGCGCTCACAGTACCGGTACCTCTCTCAACACGACACGACCTTATTTTCAAAAGGCTGGCTAAACAAAAAGTCAAAAGCCCAAACCTCAGACCCCTTACGTAAAATTGGCCCCAAAATAGCTCACAAAATAAGGAAGGAGAAATAGGGATAGACGGAAAATATATTTTAAAGTAAAAAGCCCCTATTGGCACCATATCACCAGGGCGACGTTAACCCCTCTCTCTACTAGTGCCTACCCGTACCGAACTAAACATTCAAATACCTGGATAGATACACATATAACAGATAAACTTCCCAGCCCTCCTGACCAATTTTTTGACCAAAAAAAAAAAAAAAAAAAAAAAAAAAAAAAAATCATACAGCCTAAAAGATAAACTTTTAAACAGCCGTACGTGAAAATATTAATACCAATAAAATCGCCTCCCTACAACCCTTCCGCTGGTCGTCCTTGGCGAGCCGGCACTACAACAACGCCGCCACCCCAGCTCCTCTTCAGGTCACCCACACAGCACTATGCGTCACACCCCTCCACCCTCCCCACCACGATATATAAATCGGTAAAAAAAAAAAAAAAAAAAAAAAAAAAGCAAGGAAGGTAGACTAAACTACGATCAAAGATGGATACCAATACATGTACTAAATGTAAGCAAAAGTCCGAGGACCAAACTGCCAAATGTGAAGAATGTAAATTGCTATTTCATCAGCACTGCATGGGTAAGCACAAAAAAAAAAAAAAAAAAAGGACTCACATGTGTAAATTGCTTCAATGAATTAAATGAACTTAAACTAAAGAAAATGCTGAAAGACGCCCCTGTTATGCTACAAGAAGAATTTACTGATGTAATGGAGACAATTTGCCAAAAAGTCCAAATGGCCTTGCTAAATGAAAATATTTTACCCCATTCTGACAACAAAACACAGTCCCCCTTAACATCATGCTCGCGATTCATAGAAGATCTTAGTTACTGGCTGTCACACTACAATGATACATTGTCACCTGTGTGCGCACACTCTCCCTCACGCACAAATACCCATAACTCTCAGCCCCCTACACCCCCACGTAACTCTCAACCTCACACCACCCCACGTAACTCTCAGCCACACACCACCCCACGTGACTCTCAACCTCAATTGCTCCCACATTGCCCTTCACAACCAACCACACCCCCACAAGTTACCTCTCAGCCCCCTCCGCCCTCTATCTGCCCAACTGAGACCCTTCTGTCACCCCAAACCACCGCCCTCGAGCAACAACAACGTAAGAGAAACGAAGGGGATAGCCCTCAAAATATATATCTGCCAACTACCACAACCAACCAAGAGACAGGTAGTGCCACTCGGGAAGTATCTGGACTGGTCCCAAGGCAACATATGCATACCGATACAAAGGAAATTGCAACATCAATCACCACAGCATCACACTCAGGCACACAAGGATCAGCTACACCTGTATGCAGATATCACCTAAAAAGAATGTGCCACTTTGGACCAAAAGGTGAACTTAATGGAGTAAAATGCAGATTTGAGCACCCCAAAATTTGCAACATTATGATCAGAGATGGCAAATGCAGATTTGGTGAAAACTGCAAATACCACCACCCACCCCTCTGCCAGTCATCACTAAAGAGTAAGAAATGCTATGATAGCAAATGCTCAGATTTCCATATTAGGGGGACTTGGAGGATAGCCAGAAACAACTCAAATGCTAATAAAAAAAAATCCCCAGTTTTGTGAGGACGAGACAGAGGAAAAAGATACTATGGGAAATGGCAGAACAAGATGAACAAAGTGCGAGAATTGGAAGAACAAATAGCCCAGCTAGAGTACCTCCTGTCCTCCCGAGCATGGCACAAGGATGTGCTCGACGAGGGACACCAAATACCTCCCGAGGACTACTAGGTACACATAGTAGTATAAATAGCCCCTCCCCCGTCTTGTTTGCAAACATCCAAGGTCTAAAAAATAGAACCACAAACAAAGTACCATTTATTAGGGGCCTGCTAGAAGAAGGCAACGCTATATTTGCGGCTCTCACAGAAACCCACATTAAAGATCATGCAGATTCTGAAGTATGGACTCCTGGTTATAACCTTCATAGGGCGGACAGAACGCATAGAACTCGTGGAGGTGTAGCCTTGTACATCCATGACTCGCTGATATCCACTGAATTTCTAAATAACAGTAATGAAGTAGTGGAAATACTTGGAGCTAAAATAGAATCCCTAAACTTAGCAGTTATTGTCACATACAGACCTCCTGACTCATCCTTAGAAGAATTCAAAACCCAGCTCAACATGATAAAACCAGAAGTGGAAGCCCTGGGATACCCGACACCAAATATTATGTGGTTAGGAGATTTTAATCTTCCAAACATCAAGTGGAGGCAACTAGAAGACCAAGTAGTGTCGATAAACTCCAGAGAAGCAAAATAATGCAAGAGAACTATTTAAACTTTGCGACTTGTTTAGTCTTAACCAGCATATTACCGAACCCACACGTGAAAACAATATCTTAGACCTTGTCTTCACTAATAATGACAACCTAGTACAGAGTGTTAACATATCGGACACAACATACTCAGATCATCAATTAATTGAGATCAAAACAACCCTAGCATGTGAACAGAACACCTCAGAAGCTAGACCAAAAACTGGTCCATTCAGCAAATGTAACTTCAATAGCAAAAATATAAGGTGGGAAGAGGTAAACCAAGAGATGGAGGAAATAGACTGGAAAGATTTAATGAACAACCGGACACCATCAGAATGCCTAGTCCTATTAACGGAAACCATGACCCAAATCTGTAACCACCACATACCAGAAAGACAAACAAGACGAAGAAGCAAACAAGAACGGGAAAGAAGGAAGCTGTACAGAAGAAGAAAATTACTAACACAAAGACGCACACAACAAAATCTACAGGAAAGAAAAAAGGTCAAAATAGATAGAGAAATTGTTGAAATGGAACAACATCTAAGAATCTCCTATGAGCTACAACAAATAGAAGAGGAGAGCAAAGCTATTGCAATCATAAAGGAAAACTCCAAGTACTTCTTTTCATACGCTAAACATAAAACTAAATACACATCAAACATCGGCCCACTAAGTAAAGATGATGAGTCATTCACAGGGGACAAAAAGGAAATGAGTGAACTATTACGTCTACAGTATGAAACAGCCTTCAGTAAGCCTGACGAAACAAAAGCAATCAGAGACCAACATTAATATTTCATGAATAATCCCCCCACGGAAACCCCCCAGATTCTGGATATTAATTTCGGACCAAAAGACATAGCAGAAGCCATCGCCAACATGCCATCTCACTCGGCACCAGGCCCGGACTCTTGGAGTTCGATCCTAATAAAGAAATGTAAGGAAAACCTCTCAAAAACCCCTGGCTATAATGTGGAGTAGGAGTCTAGACACTGGAGAAATACCGGATAGTTTGAAAAACGCAATAATTGCCCCTTTGCATAAAGGAGGGAATAAAGCACTACCAAAAAACTATGGCCCAGTAGCTCTGACTTCCCACATCATTAAAATTTTCGAGCGAGTCTTGCGAGGCAAAATCTCAACATTTATGGAAAAAATTAACTATACACAACACTGGTCAACATGGGTTCGGAGCAGGAAGATCATGTCTCTCGCAACTATTGGAACATTACGACAGAATTCTTAAATCCCTAGAAGAAAAGAAAAACGTGGATGTAATTTACACCGATTTTGCTAAGGCATTTGATAAATGTGATCATGGTATCATTGCACACAAACTTAAAGCAAAAGGGATAACAGGTAAAATCGGAAGGTGGATATACAACTTCCTCGTGAACCGAAAACAATCAGTAGCAGTAAGCCAAGTAACATCTGAGCCTTCAGACGTAAAAAGCTCAGTTCCCCAAGCAACAGTACTAGCGCCCCTTCTTTTCCTCATTCTAATAAGTGACATAGATGCCAACACAAGACACAGTACAGTATCCTCCTTTGCGGATGACACGAAACTGAGTATGATAGTAAAGACACAGGAAGACATGGGCCGGCTGCAAGAGGACATGAAGAAGGTGTTCCAGTGGACCAGGGAAAATAGCATGCAGTTTAATGAATAAAAATTCCAATTAATACGATACAGAGATGAGGATTTCGTGAAAGAGAACACAAGTTACATAACAGAATCCAATCACATAATAGAACGTAAAGACAATGTGAAAGACCTTGGGGTGATAATGTCTGAAAATATGGGATTCAAAGAACATAACCAGATCAAAGATGCAGCTGCGAAACGGCTAACAGGTTGGATTCAACGTACATTTAAAAATCGCGGTGAACTGCCTATGATAACACTTCAAATCCCTGGTGCTACCGCGGCTAGAATACTGTAACGTAGTAACATTCCCATACAAAGCAGGTGAAATTAATGACTTAGAAAGTGTACAAAGGAACTTCACCTCACATATAAACTCAGTAAAACAGTTACACTATTGGGAGCGTTTAAAATCACTAAAGCTGTATTCGTTGGAACGTAGAAGGGAACGATACCTAATGATATATACGTGGAAAATTGCAAATAGCAATGAAGTTCAGTGATAGGAGAGGCTGGGAATGCGATATCCCCAAGATGAAAAATCGGGGTGCTATGGGCTCTTTGCGGGAGGGCTGGTTATCACATAGAGGAGCACGTCTCTTCAACAAACTCCCACGGCGAGTAAGAGACATGAGAGGCGTCTCGTTAGACAGCTTCAAGAGAGCTCTCGATGTCGAACTAAAAAAAGTGCCAGACGAGCCCATCTTCGCAAGGGAGCGCTCCGCCCCTTCGAATAGTCTGCTGCACCAATTCTCAAACAACAACGAAGGACGGTGCGCTTCTCGGTGCCACTAGCAAGAGTGGCGAACTCCACATAGGTGAACATAGGTAGGTAGCTGGTAGTGCTGCTGGTGGTGGTGGTGGTGGTGGTAGCGCTGGTGGTGGTGGTGGTGTTGTTAGTGGTGGTGGTGGTGGTGGTAGCGCTGGTAGTGGTGGTGGTGGTGGTAGTGCTGGTGGTGGTGGTGGTGGTGGTAGTGCTGGTGGTGGTGGTGGTGGTGGTGGTGTTGGTAGTGGTGGTGGTGGTAGCGCTGGTGGTGGTGGTGGTGGTGGTAGTGCTGGTGCTGGTGGTGGTGGTGGTGGTGGTAGTGCTGGTGGTGATGGTGGTGGTAGTGCTGGTGGTGGTGGTGGTGGTGGTAGTGCTGGTGGTGGTGGTGTTGGTAGTGGTGGTAGTGGTAGTGGTGGTGGTGGTGTTGGTAGTGGTGGTGGTTGTAGTGGTGCTGGTGCTGGTGGTGTTGGTAGTGGTGGTGGTGGTAGTAGTGCTGCTGGTGGTGGTGTTGGTAGTGATGGTGGTGGTGGTGGTGCTGGAGGTGGTGGTGTTGGTAGTGGTGGTGGTGGTGGTAGTGCTGGTGGTGGTGGTGGTGGTAGTGCTGGTGGTGGTGGTGGTAGTGCTGGTAGTGGCGGTGGTGGTGGTAGTGTGCTGCTGCTGCTGGTGGTGATGGTGATGGTAGTGGTGGTGGTAGTGCTGCTGCTGCTGGTGTTTGTGTTGGTGGTGATAATAGTGGTGGTGGTGGTGGTAGTGTTGGTATTGATACTAGTGATGATAGTGGTGCTGGTGGTGGTAGTGGTGGTGGTGGTGGTGGTACCTGTTGCGCCCATGACATGATAATGATCCGGACCAACGGTGTGTGGGGGATTATCTGGCCGGGTAATTAGAGGCTACGGGAGTAAGGCGATGGTAGATTTAAGGGACTGTCCGGGGCGATAACAAACACGCGTGCAGGCGTGGATTACTTTAAGCCAAAAATGCTGGGCGAACCGTAGCAGGCAGTGGCAGATCCAGCTCAAGCCATACAAGGCATGGAACCTTAAAGAGTTTAACTAGAAGGAAATGCCACTAAGATGGCGTCACACCTGGAGCCGATAAACTGCATCAAGGTGTTGAATCCCAAATAATGTGTTAGTCTATATGTTTAAGTGTTTGGGTAACTTACTAGTGTTTAAACCGTTGGTCCTGATATTAAGTTACAATCATTAAAATATTTTCAAAATGGAAACTGTATTGGTTGAATAACAAATTATTATTATTATTTTTTTTTTAAAGCATAGTATGAATCTGATAAGGTGACTCCGAGCCTAACATAGTATACATGGCTTTGTGTGACACCAACTTAAAGGAGCCATATCTTCATATCGGGTGTTTCCAAAACCAGGGGCACATGCTAGATAGGATCCCTTCCCTGAGGAGGGGGCACCTTCATTTGTGGTTATGCTATTGTAGATTGAAATATGGTGTCCTTACCTTTCTTCTTCTTCTTCTTTTTCTTCTTCTCTCTCTCTCTCTCTCTCTCTCTCTCTCTCTCTTACTCTCTCGTTCTATCTCCTAGGGAGAACTAGATTATAATGTGCTTTATTTTTTCCTTAATAATTTCCTAGGGATCACTAATATATTTAACTATAATAATTACGACTGCCAAAACTTAATCTATATGTAATCGTTAAATGATATATTAATATCTGAAAATACTTAAGATGTAACATACAAGTTTTTGAGTAATTATCTAATAAATTAATTTCACTCCCAACACCAAACACCTCCCAATGAAATTAATGAAAGTATGTGATCCTTCCGGGATTCGAACATGGGATACCACATACAGATTTTATAAACTCTAACAATTACAACAACAAGCCAGTTAAAGGTTAAGTACATGACTACGATTGATATCCATTTATCGAATACTGGATATTAATCTAAACATGTACTCAGACTCAACTGCACACTGAATAGCGTAATGTTTATGTGAAAGGAAATAACAATTTATGGGGCACAGATCTCATGGGACCGACCTCGCTACGAAATGTTCCTGAACCTTTAGAAACAGCCTTATCAATCAATCTATATTTCCCTAATCTTACGATTTAAACTTCTTCAAGCTCCTTGTTTCCAGAAATGTGTACTCTTACGTATCTTGAATTTGGCTCTCTGTCACTCTTTCAGCTACTGTATATTGTTTTGGGAAATAATCGTTATAGGCAGCTTTGCCTGTATCCCCGTCACACACACATGCACACACACACACACAGCCCGTAGCCTAGTAGGTAGCGCTCTCGTCTCACACACGAGGGATCGGGGGTTCAATCCCCCGGCCGGGCGGAGACAAATTGGGCTTGTCTCCTTTCATGTGTTAGCCTCAGTTCACCTAGCTGTAAATAGGTACCTGGAATAAGTGGACGACGTTGTGACGTCCCATCTGGGGTTGGCAAAAATGGTACAAGGCGAGATGGGTATCATATGGTTCACCTAAGCTACTGGTCAACCTAAGCCTTCGGGTGAGACTGGTACCGTAGTGAGAATGGTACCATACAGATTAACCCTAAGCCTTCGTTTCCAGATGTCGCCAATTGGCTAAAATACAGACTACACACACATCCACAGCCATTCCAACGATACATAAACACTTAACATGCATTTCACGCAATACATTCCCAGTTAAGGAGGCGCGATAATAATGAGCTTAGCTCGCATTGCGTGGATTCCCCTTGACGAAACAAGCAAGTGAATAACACACACATCATTTTCATTTGACCTTTCTTGGAAAGATCATATTTCAACTCTTGCTAAAACATCTTCCCAGAAGTTAGGTGTGCTCAACCGTCTCAGTGGGTTATTTACCCCTGCTCAGCTTCTTGTTCTGTACCGGGGCACTGTGCGCCCATGTATCGAGTATTGTTCGCAAGTGTGGGGAGGTTCCACCCCTACCACACGTCTCGAAAGGGTAGGGTAATTCTTCAGAACTGCGCCTTCTCTCAACCCCCCTCCCCCCACCAACCCCTTACAACCCACGTTTTAATATTTTTATTAGACTAACTTGACTTAAATAACCTAACTTTATTTAGTAGGCTAAATAATGACACCCTACTAACCTTTACCTAACAGTTGCTAACCTTTACCTAACAGTTGCTAACCATTATCTAACAGCTTCTAGCCTTTACCAAAATGCTACTAATCTTTACCTAATAGCCAATAACCTTTACCTAACAGCTACTAACCTATAATTATAACAAACAAAAAATATAGGCTATATATAAAACAGCTAGGCAGAGATATCACACTCGATAATCAAAACATTATACCTCGTAAAATATACATTTCCAGTGGAATTGTAAGTCCTGGAGGTTTTAAATATCATAAAATACAACATAGCATGGGTTTTTATTCACTAAAGCGTAAGGTGTTGGACTGAACAATTACGAAGGGGGGAGTCAAAAAGATTTTGTCTCATCAATTCACCTCCTCTTACTAATTCTCTACAATCTCTCTCTTCACGCCGCAATATTGCATCTATCTCACTCTTCTACCCCTATTACAAAAATCAGTGCTCTTCAGAGCTTCCTCAGTGTAGGCTATACCTCCCTCCCTTACGGAGAGTGGATGGCACCTGACTTTCAATACATTCCCACCCCTATTCTGTCCAAATATCTAACTCAAGATTGAGCCGAGTTTCCCAGCCTTTATTGTTTCTTCTACTCAACAAGTAGCCTAAGCTCTAGAACTCACTCCCTCGATCTGCCTGTGTGGGAGTGTTTAGCTTCATTCACCTTTAGGTCAAGCCCCAGCACTGAGAGGAACATTGTTTTTGAAGGGGTGTGTATTTGTGAGCGTAAATGTGGGTTTAAATGTGTGTTTATGTGTCAGCGTATATTTGTACGCATAAATGTGTCAAGTGTTGTCTTATTAGTGTGCCGCTACAAAAATAGTTTAGTCTACTACCATATTATAAAATCCGTTTTCGTTTACTACCTCAGGTTGCTTTGGAGAAAACTTGTCAAGGCTAACTATTATAAAACTATTGTTTCATATACTGGTTATAATAATCCCAAAACTTCTAGTGTGTAGGTGTGTGTACATTATATTAGTGCATATTATTATTTCCATTCAATGAATGTAATCATTTATATTTATTGTTATTTGTTTGCCCCTTAGGTTACTATAAGTAAAATAAAACATATAGGCTACAGTACAACCTAATAATGATGTGTGAAGAGAAGCGCCTTCGAATACTGAAAGTGTTAAGTACACTGAAGAAAAATATAAAATGTGTATGAAAATGCCAATTAAGGTGTCCATAACAATCCACCCATTAATATATACAGTAGTGGACATGCGTTTTTGACCACCCTATTTTTTTGTTATAATAATAATAATAATAATATTTATTCAGTTAGCAATTTACAGAGTTGGTACCATATAGTATGTTACAAATATGACATGTACCAGCCTTGCATAATTCCAACTAAGGATAGCCCAATAAGGCCGTAAGGCGTATTTCCATTGGGGTCCTTGTGGGATTAGGTTAGCTGGGGAAAAAGGGGAGGATAAAGAAATAGATACTTTAGAGAAAGTATTTCTAGGGGGTTATTTTAAGATACCTTAGATCCTATAGTAAATATCAGTAATCCGTAATCAGTAATCATTTCAGTTTGGTTTGTCTATCTCTTATGTCGCATTTAGTAGTAGACATAAGCTTGGTGCTCCCTTCTCGCAGCTGTCCGGTTATGAGTATGAAGGAGACAAAAGGCAAAGCTGCCTGTAACATGCGTCCCCCCCCCCCCCCAAGGTTGAAAGAGCGGTAGAGAGCCAAAATTAAGGTACACTAGAGGTAATTTATGCCCCTTTCCCACTGGTGAGACAAGTCACGATTTTTGTCGCGATGACTTAGTTTTGTCAAATTCGCAAGAATACGTGCGACGTTCACGATTTTGACCGTTACAAACAGATGACAAATTATACTCAGCGAAGATGTCGCCGATGTCGGCGACGCAATCGCCGACCTTCTGCGACGTTATCGGCGAAGTGAGCGATGTTTCGCCGATGACCTCTGCGAGGCATGTCACATTTTCAAAAATATCTTGCGAAATCATGCGAGGATGAAAGAAAACTCGCCATATGTTCTGCGACGTCTTCGGCGATTCAAGCGATGGTTCGGCGTATTGAAACCTGGATGGGGGTAAACGTCTTAAAACCCCCAGAGTGCCAGGTCCGTATATATACGGACTAGGGTCTTGTCACGCCCAGTGCCAGGTTCGTATATATACGGACTCGCCGAAAAAAATCATAGCAGCGAAACGACTGCACCTATGGCTTTCATATATCTACCACATGTACTACCGCACTTATAGCGCGTACAAGCCAGATACAAAATAATAACTGGCAACTGTCTAAAAACTCGGCTACAACCCCCGCTCCCCTCCACACGCATTATTCTAGGTAATCGCTGGTTCGAATGTCGACCGAGACTCCATTCCCCGCCCCCCCCCCCCTCTCTCTCTCTCTCTCTGAGCTTAAACACACACATGCAATATAAATATATTTACAACTATCTGTATATCCCTCTCCGTCTTTCTACATAAATCTATCTATGTATAGATAGTGTCGTGAATCCTAGCTGGTATATATACCGTAGTTTGAATTTCCCGGGTTCATGACAGCTGGTTCGTTTTTGTTTATACACATTACTTTATTTATCTTTGTGGATAAATATTACTGTGGTTGCACCAATTATATCTTAGTTTATTTTCCCTTATTATTTAATCACGGGAGACAATAATATTATAGAACCCTTAAATATATTTATATTGTTACGATAAAAGGGTATCTCAGTACACTTCACACAGAGACTTCGTCCCGTTCACAACAAACACCAGTTGCTGCCACATAACAACAGAACTTCACTGAACTACACCTACCGACATGTCCATCACCTAACCTACACTCTTTGCATCACAGCTAAGTTCCTTTAATACTAGAAGTACTTCATAGATATTACTGGGACTACCACAGATAACCTACACATACATGTTTACAAGTAAGTCAAATGCCGACCCGGTATCATATTTATAGCCTAGGCCATTTCATCTTCCCAGGTCTAATTATTTACTTTATATCCGTTTCTCCTCTACCCCCTAGGAATAATAATCAGGATATAATTGGTGCCGTGACCAGGATACTGGGCCATCTGTTATATATTGATAGTGATTGGGGGGGTATTAGGCCTGACTTGTCTGCCTTTGTGTAGAGCTGGGCGATCAAGTGGACAAATGTTGAGGGGCGCATAGGCTATGTCCGGGATTTTCCGCTGCACCGTCCAGTGCAGTGCCCTGCTTTTTTTTGTTAAGCAGTTCTATAGACCAGGGGCAAGGGTGGACACTGTCAGGCAGACCTCAGCCTGGGTTAGATGCGCCAGGGAGCCGGAAGGTGTTAGATAGGCTACTGAACAGAGCGCATGCCTTCTTTGAGGAGAAGGACAAGGCCGAGGAGGAGCAGTCGACGCAATAGGCTAGATCTAAAGACTAGGACGACGGCTGCGGCTGTTCCTCCTTCAGAGGAGTCATAATCCTTCTTTCTCTTTCTTTTTCTTTCTTTTTCTTTGTAATTTGTTAAAATTTAATATAGCCTAGCCTAGTAAAGTAAATATTGTAAAATAGAGTAATGTGACATAGGGTAATTTTCCTTTTCTTTGATCATTTGTAAACTCACAGGGGGCACGCGATCTGCATGCTTCAATTTGCTTGGTTGCTGTCGTCATAAATGTAAGTAGGTTAGCCTAGGCTTAGAATAGATTAGAATAGGTTAGCCTACAGTGACGATTAGTATTGTTGTTCCTTAAGCTTTAGTTACCGTAAACTTTTAAGAATGGAGGATAAAATAAAGTCATTGCGGCGGTTCAGGGCTGCCAAGAAGGGAGGGATTACTAAGCTTACCTCTAATCTGTCTGAATTTATTGAACATGCTGCTACACTGCATGATGTAAGGGGTGTGAAAATCACTTTAGAAAAGGCCCTAGCTGATATCGAGTCGTATAGCATAGAGTTGTATAGCTTATATTCAGATGATCAGTTAGAGGATGAGATGGTGAAAGATATGCAGTATGTTAATCAAGTAAACAGTCAGTTAGCTGAGTTAGATAGTGCTCTACAGACAACCACTACTGGTAGATCTCATGATAGTGCAGCAAGTAGGAAACAGAAGGGTATTAAGCTACCCTCCCTGAAGTTGCCAGTTTTTGATGGGGATCCAACACAGTGGGTGGGTTTCTGGGAGCTCTTTGATTGTAGTGTTCACTCCCAAACAGACTTAACTGACATTCAGAAATTTACGTATCTAAAGGGACAACTTAGTGGTGAGGCTCTACAAATTGTTAGTGGATTTAGTTTGGTCGCTGCAAGTTATGAACCAGCGGTCACTATACTGAAAAACAGTTATGGTCAAAAGGATCGCATCAAAGCAGCTCACATAGCGAAACTGTGTAATCTCCCGCATCCTAGCCAGGAGGTCAGTGCTCTGAAAGATTTTTCCGCGTCATTTGAGTGTGCGTTAGAGTCATTACGCTCTATTGATGTAACAGTAAGTGAAATGTGTGCAGTACTGTTGCATAATAAACTCCCTAGTGCACTCTCTGAAGTGATTAAGCGTGAATTAAAAGACAACTGGCTGGATGTGGATGAATATGTTCGTGTGTTTAAGACTGAAGTGTGCAATCTAGAAAGTAGACATAATCCACTAGAACAGTTTGGGGCGACCGCCACAGCAGCATATGCAGTGTATCAGAAACCCGATACCAAGCAGAAGTATGGATGTAAGTTGTGTTTAAAGACAGGACATTTTTGGGCAAAGTGTGCAAAATACAAGAACAGTCCCGACAAGGCCAATAGAGCAAGGCAGTTGAAATTGTGCGTCGGGTGCCTGTCGTCAGAACATGGCAGCCAGGGGTGTACTAACCCTAAAATTAGGCCGTGCCGATTCTGCCAACAGAAACATTTTAATTATTTGTGTCCGACGCCACGCCTTGAACAAACTGGACAACCAGCAGCCCCTGAACCAACAGTGACCATGGCTGTGGCTTCGGGCAGTAATGCAGTGTTGTTGCCTACCATTCAGATTCCCTTGACCGACAGAAACGGTCATACCAGTAAAGTAAGAGCTTTGTTGGACCAATGTTCGCAGCGTACCTTCATCTTGCGCTCTGCTTTATCGCAGCTTGATTACGTTAGGGTCAGTAAGGAACAGCTAAAGCTCCAGGGATTTACTGGCTCACTTGGTAGTACTGAGTATGAAATAGTAGAGTTAACCTATCATCACAGAAGAAGGGTACGTAATTTGAGAGCCGTTGTGGTGGAGGAGTTACCAGTATACAAGCCAGGGAGGGGATTAGAGATGGAGGTAAATGCTATCAAGGCTCGGGGTTACAAATTAGCAGATCCAGGTATCACTGATGGAGATATGATAGGGTTACTGATTGGGGCGGACTTTTATTACCACTTTGTACATTCAGGCTATGTCAGGGAAGGAAGTATAGTTATGTTACCCACAATTTATGGTTATGCACTGAGTGGCACTTATCAGTCAGATATAGAAGAGACCCATGTAGAGTTAGTCACTGTTCTTAAGTTAGCAGTAGACCCTTTAGTGGAGATACAGGAAGATATGGGCAGGAATTCTCCAGAATTAAAGGATCTGACAGCTCTATGGGACTTGGACCATATTGGTATAAGTCCTAATGAGACTGGTAAGGGTGGGGAGAAAGTCTTAAATAGATTTTCTGAAACGGTACAGTATTCCGAAGCACAGGGACAGTATATAGTGGAACTGCCGTGGAGAGATAACATAGATAAATTACCTGATAACTTTAAGTTAGCCCTGGGCAGAATGAGAGGCTTGCAGCGTAAGTTTATGAAAGATCCCAACTACTGTCAACAGTATACAAAGGTTCTGGATAATCAGATAGAAAGAGGGTTTATTGAAAGGGTAGAAAACAGGAATCAAGCTGGTCATCCCATTCACTACTTAGCTCGCCATGGTATTACCAAGGATAGTGTTACTACGCCTGTACGGATAGTGTTTGACTGTTCGGCTAGGATGGACGAGAAGGCGTTCACTCTGAATGACTGTCTCCATACAGGTCCATCGCTAGTGGCTGACCTCACCCAGGTGCTTCTGCGCTTTAGATGCCATCAATTTACCTGGGTGAGTGATATTGAGAAAGCATTTCTCATGGTGGGGTTGAGTGAGAAGGATAGGGATGCTACTAGGTTTCTGTGGCCCGTTGATCCCTTGGATGTTGCAAGTCCTTATATTGTCTACCGGTTCCGTGCAGTTCTGTTCGGGGCCACCTGTTCCCAGTTCCTCCTTAATGCTACCATTCAAAAACACCTGTCTATGATACAGGGGAACAGTGAAGTAGTTAATAAACTCAAAAGGGGGCTGTATATTGATAACTTGCAGGGGACTGGTGATAATGTGGGTGATTTGCAACAACAATGTTGGGATGCCCGTAGAATATTTTCCAGCGCTAACCTGTCTTTACATGAGTGGGTCACAAATAATGAGAATTTGCGGGAACTGTTGCACCTGAAGGGTATAGCTTCCGCCAAACAAGACGGGGTTAGGGTACTTGGCGTTGGGTGGCTAACTAATAAGGATATGTTACAGGTTAATTGCTGCGGAAGTAGCCCTGCATTGGTTACGAAACGCGAGGCTCTAAGTCTAACCGCGAGTGTGTTCGATCCTCTAGGAGTGTTGCTACCGGTAACAATCCGGGCGCGGAAGTTCGTACAGGACTTGTGGAGATTAGAGTGTGGGTGGGATGTCCCCATTCCAGATGACATGAGAGCTAACTGGCAGGGTATTTATAACGATATGATAGATAGTACAGGTATAATGTTTCCCCGTCAGGTCACTAATTCTAAGAGGGTTACGCTGCACCTATTTAGTGACGCTAGCTCAGTAGCATATGATGTAGCGGCCTATGCGGTTGGTGATGAGGTGAGTAGGTTAGTAATGGCCAAAGCTAAGGTGGCGCCTATTAAGTCCCTCACCATACCTAAGATGGAGTTGACTGCTGTTCTTCTCGCAGCTCGTCTCGCATGTTATATATGTGAGGCCTACGAGGACGAGCTGATTATAGAGAATGTATACCTCTGGTCTGACAGCCAGATAACCCTATGCTGGTTGTCTAGTAAAAAGATTTTGCCTATTTATGTTCAAAATAGAGTTGATGAGATAAAGTCATTAGTCCCCGGTGCTCATTTTCGTTATGTGTCCACAGAGGACAACCCCAGTGATCTAGTTACCAGAAGGATTTCATATGTGTCCTTAGTTGCTTCTTCGCTTTGGTGGGGAGGGCCCACATGGTTACCTCACCAAATGCTATGGCCTGATCATGGCCCAATAGGGGGCTCAATAGGAGGGGACACCACTGTGGGTTGTAACATGAGTCAAGAAGGAACCGTCATTGCCGGTACCGGTTGCCCTTACTGCCATATTGAATTGGGACCGGTATGGCTTATATATGAAGTCATGGCATGTAATGGCATGGGTCCTTAGGTTTATTAAGACTCTTAAAGAGAAGACACAAGGGAATTATCAGGCAAAACCGGCATACTTGACGGTGCCGGAATTAAGAGCAGCAAAGTCAGCCATGATTAAGGTAGCTCAGAGAGAAGCTTACTCTGAGGAACACCACTATTTGTCAAAAGGACAGGGCACACCAAGCAATATAGTGAAGCAGTTAGGCCTCTATATGGAGGGAGGCATGATACGCTGTAGAGGTAGGCTACACTTTTCAGCTTTACATGATAGCGCCAAGTACCCTATCCTTATCCCTAATAAACATCGTATAGCCACTCTCCTTAGTAATTACTGCCACAAAGTGTGTAACCATAGTGGTGTTAGTTATGTTGTAAATTACATAAGGCAAAGATGGTGGATCCCCAAGATTAGACAGGTAGTAAAGAAAGCCTTAAGGGGATGTATCATCTGCAAGAGATTGCAAGGTACATCATACCCTGCTGTACAGGCCCTTCCGTTGCCGGAGTTTAGGGTTCAGGAAGTGAGTCCTTTCCAGGTAACGGGGGTTGACTACACAGGTGCCTTGCCAGTAAAAGAGAAGGGGGGTGCTGTAAGTAAACTATATGTAGTCTTATTCACCTGTGCAGTTACTAGAGCGGTCCATGTAGACACGGTGTCTAACCTCTCCTGCGAATCATGTTTGCATGCGTTCCGTAGGTTTAGTAGCAGGAGGGGTTACCCTGAGATTATGATGAGTGATAATGCCACCACATTTGTTAGCGGAGCCAGTACATTACGGGAGTTGATGGATGATGTAAGGTTAAAAGGAATTCAAGTGCGAGTGGCGGTTTATACCGGCCAGGGCGCCATGGTTCGGTGCCATATGGGAATGAGTCATTGGCATCCTAAAGGCTGGCTTGAAGAAGGTACTGGGTCGAGCATTGGTTACCACAGAGGAACTGAATACGGTATTACTGGAGCTCGAGGCTACAGTCAATGATCGCCCGCTTGGTTACAGCTACAGTGATCTTGAAGACCCTTTACCCATCACTCCTTCACAACTGGTTCATGGGAGGCGGATCAGAAGCTTTCCAAGGCGGCAAGTCACGGAGGAAGATCTCAAGGACACGACTTGGCATAACAATGATTCCGTCAACCAACGCTTCCAATATGTTACGAAGCTCTCACATGACCTGTGGAAAAGGTGGAGCACTGATTATCTAATATCACTCACGGAGCAACATCGTCACTTAATGGTAAAAAAAGGGATAGCATCGCCGCAAGTTGGGGACGTCGTTCTAGTACATGATGACGGCCCCCGACTTTTTTGGCGTATAGGTCGGATAATGAAACTTCTTCGTGGTCCTGACCACGAATGTAGGGTAGTTCTGGTAAAAACAGGAGCCGGTTTGACCACCAGACCGGTGGTTAAGCTATACCCACTAGAGATAGATTTAGAGGTAGTGGATGGCGACAGCAAGCCGAACTCTGATAATATCCTTCCTGCTACTGGAGCGGACCGAGGTGATACCCCTCAGAGGCCGTCACGTCGGGCTGCTTTGGGTTCCTCCCAGTTGTGGCGATCCATGATCGGGACGGGACAATTGTAAATACTTTGTATATAACTGGTGGCGGAGTATGTCGTGAATCCTAGCTGGTATATATACCGTAGTTTGAATTTCCCGGGTTCACGACAGCTGGTTCCTTTTTGTTTATACACATTACTTTATTTATCTTTGTGGATAAATATTACTGTGGTTGCACCAATTATATCTTAGTTTATTTTCCCTTATTATTTAATCACGGGAGACAATATAGAACCCTTAAATATATTTATATTGTTACGATAAAAGGGTATCTCAGTACACTTCACACAGAGACTTCGTCCCGTTCACAACAAACACCAGTTGCTGCCACATAACAACAGAACTTCACTGAACTACACCTACCGACATGTCCATCACCTAACCTACAGTCTTTGCATCACAGCTAAGTTCCTTTAATACTAGAAGTACTTCATAGATATTACTGGGACTACCACAGATAACCTACACATACATGTTTACAAGTAAGTAAAACGCCGACCCAGTATCATATTTATAGCCTAGGCCATTTCATCTTCCCAGGTCTAATTATTTACTTTATATCCGTTTCTCCTCTACCCCCTAGGAATAATAATCAGGATAGATAGATAGATAGTATGCGTGTGTCATTTATGATTACCTCCTACAGCAAAGTATAGGCAAATTAAAAACAACTGATAGGATACATTTGCAAATATTAACCTTGCTTATACGAATCATATATCTGAAATGATTTGCTAGGTCTTCACAGTATTGACTATACTGCATAAGACTGTAATGGGTTACACTACATAATTATGACAATGTAATCAACGCAATACTATAGGTAGAACCAACGAACTTGACAAACACTTGATCCCTGACTTCTTTGTAACTCATAATACAACCTTTACGTAAATATTAGTCCGATCAAGGTAAGACAAGATTCGTTTATATCAATTTGTAATTTATCTGGTTCTCTCTTTCTCGCTCTCGCTTTCTCTCTCCATATATAATATATATCTCTATATATATGCAGTAAATAAATGCATTATATCATACGCTATTTGTTTTTACGGACGGACTAGCATAAATTAATTATTAGCATATAAAGTTGTGCATGAGAGTGAGAGAGAGAGAGAGAGAGAGAGAGAGAGAGAGAGAGAGAGAGAGAGAGAGAGAGAGAGAGAGAGAGAGAGAGAGAGAGAGAGAGAGAAGGGAGGGTGACTTCTCGTTTCATTTTTTTTTTTTTAAAAGACCTCCGTCTACGTATTGTGAAAAACCTGTTATCCTCCGGCAAATTGTGGGGTTGAGTGAGTGAAGGGGGGGACAGTGAATGAAGGAGGATACATGTTTTTCATAATACGTGTTGCTAGCACCAAACGCGCGAGCAACTGTGGCTTTCAACCATCCGACACATCCCCTTTTATTTATGTGCTTCACACATGTTAAATACAAATAAAGTTTATGTTTTGTTTTACCCTACTGTGGAAAGACTACAGGTACACCACTCCTGCCCGGGCCTCACACAGTGGCATGACCCAGTCCAGTCGAACTGAGCTCATGACACTGGTGGCATTGCCCCGGAGGATAGCCATCCCTAGTCTTTGCTTGAGCCAGAGGGTTTCCCGGGGTTCTCCTGAAACTTCTCTGATTTTACGGCCTATTTCATTCACCATCTTAAGGGTGGTAGGGCCGAAGACTCCTGAAGTTTCGAATGCCAGGGGCTCGAACTGATGATTTCTGGCGATGGCTTGATATTTTCTCACTTTTTATTTTCTGCTATCCGGGCGGCTTCACCTGCTTCGTCGGCGTTTCTGGCGATGTTGGTTGTGGAGAAAGTGTCAACACATGTGGCATCCCACACGAGGCACCGGCCATTCTTGTAAGGGAAAGTGGTCATCCCATCTGGCCGTTTGCCGTCTTCTCTGTGAAGTCCATGTGGTTCGAGGATTGATGCACGGTTAGCACTCTGCAGGGCCCGTTTTATGACATCATTTAGTGCAGAGTGTCTTGGCAGGCGGCCTGCGTTGTAATTACATGACAAGGCATGGTGACCTTGAGCATCCATCCCCCCACCACACTTGCAAGTGTGTGGGTGAAAAACTGCCGCACCCACTCTGAGCGCGATGGCAACCCGGGGCGCTTCAGCATCCAAGTGAGTTCCAAGAGGTGGGATGGGGATGGCGTGTAACCACATGCCACTCTCCGAATGGGCGGCTGCCTGGAGGCGTGCTTTTGCAACCTGGTCTGCATTGGTTAGGAGATTTTCTTGAGTTTTCTTCGCCGAGATGGTATCCCACGCTTTCTGCTTGCTCCTGGAGGTACCCTGAGACTCCTCCTCTGCTCCTGTACTTTCCTTCCAGGTGTTAATCGCTACTGTTACGTCCCCATTAAGTGTCATTCTGGGTTGAGAAGAAAGGATGGACACTACAAGGTCGTTGGTCGCGATGAGGGAAGAGATAAAGGCTGGGGAGGCAATATCCGAGGCTCTCCGTATGCCCAAGCCCCCGAGGCGGACAGGAAGGGTGGCTTTTGTCCAGGTCCGTTCTTTAAATTCCACGTTGGTGATGCTGGTCACTGCTTCTCGGATTATGCTGTCTAATTCTTGGAGGCCACCATTGTTCGTGTAAGTCATCGATGTGCGCAGGAGGTATTGGAGTTTTGGGATGGAGAAACAGTTCTTGAGAAGGGCCAGAGCTGAGTGGGCATCGATGTGTATCAGGCGACTCACGAGACGTTGAAGCTCCTCCTTTTTAACTTGAAGTGCTGGTGGGATTGCTGCCAGAGTTAGTGGGGAACCTAATAGGGTTTGCTGGTGCTCCTGAAGGATCTTTACATCTGGCAATATCCCTCGAAACAGGGCCTGAGTCTCTTCTCCTTTTTCACGTGTGTGGTTGAGGAGGACAAGTTCACATTTGGTGTCATTTATCACTAGCCCAGCCTGGCCGAGGTCAGTTACGATGTTATTTAGGTCGGTTAGAACGTTCTCTACTGACCCACCCAAGGTTGCATCGTCCAGGTACCATACATTCAGTTCTGACCTTACTTTGTTAGCTGCTGCATCCACCCCTATTGAGAAAAGAGCAGGACCACCTGGATCTCCCTGCTGTAACCCGGTCGCTGATGGGATTACCGTCTCGCCAAAAATCAGGATTGAAGGTTTGGAATAAGCCTGCCAAAGTAGGGGGTACAGAGTGGGGATGTGTTCTTGAGCTGCACGGAGGAAGACATCCCTGCGAATGCTGTTGAATGCGTTCCGCATGTCAATCTTTAGAAGCACTCGTTTTTCTTGGGCTTGGCTGAGGTAGGTGCGGGTTGCGTGTACAGCAGCTTCACACCCCCCTGGAGTTCCGAAACCTAGTTGAACTGGTCTTAAGTGTTGACCTAGGCCATTCGAGAGTGGTTTCAAACCCACCTTTGTGGCAAGGCGGCGGAAGGTGTTCCCTACTGCTATTGGGCACACACCGCCATCTTTTTTTGCCAGTGCACAGAGTGATGCCCCCAAAAATAGGGGTGTGGCACAGTCGGGTACTTCCCCTCTTAAAACCATGTTGATGAATTTGGTGAGGGTTTCCAAGAGTGCCTCCCCAGCAGCTCCTGATCCCTGACCCAAGAGGCCTTTGAGGTGGGCGGGTCGGATACCATCTGGGCCCGCGGCTGAGCCTGCTGGGAATGAAGTCACTGCGGCAACCACCTGCTCCTTCGTGACAACTAAAGGTTGGGGCATCTGGTCATTTGGGGCAGGGGGGAGGTTTAGGTCCCTAGGTGTAGGTGGGTGCTTTTCTTGTAGGGCTTCAACAAATTCGGTGCCTTGACCAGCAAAACCTTCTGAAGAGGACAACAGTCTGACGGCCCCTTTGATGTCACTATCCGCCAGCTTCGCCGCGACCCTCTTACGTAGCTGTTCAGCCTCTTCCTCTTCCTTGTCCTGTTGCTTCTGGGCCCTGTTTGGTTGCTGTTCGGGGGGTTCCACCAGTTTGTTTCCATCCATATACTGTGCTACTTGACGTTTCACTCTGGTGGCTAGTGAAACCTGAAGATGGTCTTGTATGTTGGTTCTGGGTGGTTTTCGGAGGGCCCCATAGGAGAAACCCAGGAGCCGTGCCCATGCGAGGGGTGTCTTGAGCTGTAGGGCCTGCTTTATGATGGTTGTAAGGGCCTCCACCACTTGGATTCTGGCTCCTTTAGGTACCCGGGCAAGGACCTGGATCCGCGCTTTCCATTTGGTCACAAGTTGGGTCAAGTCGGCGACCGGTGTTGCCGGTGTTGCCCCGGTTGGCTCTGCAGTGGGCCCTGGGCATGCGAGATATTTCCAGTTTGGTTGTTCTCCTGATGTTTTCTTTGTCAGCTTAGCACAAGATAAATTAATAGATCTAAGACAGCCGGAACATTTTCGCGAATTCTTTCTTGCATTAGTTTTTCCGCACTTAAAACACTTAGTATCTGCTAGGCCATAGTCTTCCAAGATTATCCGTTCCTCTGCCTCTACCAAGACGACCTCCTGATCTTCCCGTGGTGCTTCCATCTCTGCCATGTCTCCCTTGTTTCAGAAACCCCGGGAAATCTCTCCTGGCACATATCTAGATTATTGCTGTTGTTATTATTGTATAATTGGCTGGATGCATACAAATTCACATATCATAGTCAACCTTTCTGATGAGATATCTCGTTTCTATTCGAAACAAAACAGTGAGACTTTTTGGTAGACGTAGGGTGGCAGGGAGGGTAGGGCGGGGGGGGGTGTACAAAGGAGTACAAAGGAGTACAAAGAAATCAAGCAACAACAGGTCTAGTGACCCTTCTAGGTTGCTTGTCCTCCAAAACACTGAGGATCAAGTGTCCAAACAGTGGTTTAGAGTGGGTAAGGGAACATTGGAAAGGGAATTACTGCCCTGGAACTAATGTCCGTGGCAGGATTAGGGAGTTAGTAGAGGACAGATGGGTTAGTAACTGAGGGGTGGATAAAATAAAGTTATTCATTTACAAACGCAGTCAGTCGCGGGTTTAATGAGATATTTGTCTAGGCGGAGTTTAAATGAATCAACGGTGATGCAGTCTATAACGTTTCGGGGAAGCCCATTCCACAAGTTGACAACTCGATCGAAGAAGAAATTCTTAGATTCGTGCGAGTTAAAAGATTTACCAATAATTCTGCAACCGTTTCCCCGCGTGTAATTAGATTGGTCGATAGTGAAGTACTTACTACAGTTCATATTGTCGATGCCTTTGATGATTTTGAACACTTGAATTAAGTCACCTCTTAATCTGCGCTGGGTTAAAGGAAATAGATTTAATTCTCTAAGACGCTCTTCGTATGGTTTGTTCTTTAGGCTAGGTATCATTTTGGTAACTCTACGTTGAACTCGTTCTAGCTTGTTTATGTCTTTTTGGTAATAAGGGCACCAGGATTGAACGCAGTATTCCAGAAGAGGGCGGACTAAGGAATTGTAAAGGGTTAGGATACTTCTTTGGATTTATGCTCAAATGACCTGCCTATAAAGCCAATTATTTTGTTTGCCTTCTTAACAACTTCTGAACATTGTTGACTCGGTTTTAGGTTACTCGATATTGTTACTCCCAGATCGGTTTCTCTGTTTACATTCTTAAGCTGAGTGCCATTCATCGAATAGTTTGCTTTCTCATTTAGGTATCCGACATGTAGTACTTTACATTTATCCGCATTGAAACTCATTTGCCAAATTTGGGCCCAACATGACAATTTATCTAGATTGTGTTGCATATCATCAACTTGTTCTTTTGAGAGTACGCTATTTGCAATTTTTGTATCGTCAGCAAATTTTGAGATTGTACAGGTGAGACCCTCATCTATGTCGTTGATGTAAATTAGAAAGAGAATTGGTCCTAGTACCGATCCCTGGGGTACCCCGCTACTTACATTGGTCCATTTAGATGCCTTACCGTTTATGACTACCCTTTGCTTTCTGTTGCTGAGCCAATTTTCTATCCATTTCAACACACCGTCTTGTATTCCATGCGCTTTTAGTTTTAGCAGTAAACGTTTGTGGGGAACTTTGTCAAAGGCCTTTTGAAAATCAAGGTATATAATATCTACAGCTTTACTCTCATCGTAGAGGTTGAGGATATCGTGGAAGAAGTCTAAGAGGTTTGTTAAACAGGAACGTTTTTTACAAAAGCCGTGTTGAGTATCTTTAAGTATGTTATTTTCCTCTAAGTGATTTACGAGTCTGTCTCGTATGACCGTTTCTAGCATTTTACAAACAACTGAGGTTAAGCTAATTGGACGATAGTTACTGGGTAGGGATTTGCTGCCTTTTTTGAATATCGGTGTTACGTTGGCTAGCTTCCACTGATCAGGCATAGTTCCAGACTGCAAGGATTTATTGAATAGTAATGTCAGTGGTTTGGAGAGCTCATCCTTAGCTTCCTTTAGAACTCTAGGCGAGATTGTATCAGGTCCTGGCGTTTTATTTACCTTGAGTTTATCTAAACAATTCAATACTTCTCTCTCTGTAACGGTGATATTGCTTAGAACATCTGAATTATCAATCTGAATCGGCGATGGTGTAGGGATATCACTGAGGTCTTCTGTTGTAAAAACTGATGCAAAGAAGGTATTGAGGGCATTACTCATTTGTACTTCATCTTTGGTGTATTCTCCATTTTCATCGACTAACGGTCCAACAGTTGAAGTAACTACTTTTTTCTTTCTGATATAACTATAGAATTCTTTCGGGTTTGTTTTACTTTGATTCGCAATATGTAACTCTAAGGTCTTTTTACTCTGCTTAATTAACTTTTTGGCTTTGCGCCGTAGCTCTACAAATTTCACCCGTTCTTCGTCATTTTGTGAGGATTTTAATCTATCATTAGCAAATTTTTTAGCAAGCAGGCAGTTTGAAATATCTTTATTCCACCATTTGGGCTTATTATTATGGCCTGGACGCCGTATTTTCGATGGTATGCAGTCTTGCACTGATTTTAGGTAAGTGGTTTCGAATAACTTCCAAGATGTATTTATGTCGTTATTGTTAATTAAAAAGCTCCAGTCAGTTTCTTTAAACATAGCTCTAAGTTTATGGAAGTTTGCTTTCTTGAAATTAGGGACTTTTTCGATGCTACTATTTGGTTCGTTACTAGTAAACTTTAAAGTGAAAGTTATCGTACGATGGTCGCTGTTACTGAATTCATCACCAACATTCAAATTCTCTATCAATTCTTCTTTTGTTGCAAGTACAATGTCAAGAACGTTATTACCACGGGTCGGCGTTCGAACAAATTGATAAAGCGAACTCTCTTGCAAGTTCGTATACAAGTCATGTCCGGAGTGTGAAGTAAGAGTATCGCCCCACTTGGTCACAGGTAAATTAAAGTCGCCAAAAATTACGGTATCTTGTGAGTTACTAACATCTGCAATTTGTTCGTAAATTTCTCGGTCAGTTTGCACTGATTGAGCTGGAGGTCTGTATATTAACGCAAGTATTATTTTTGTACCTTTATTATTCTTTATTAGCACAAAAGATGTGTCGACGTTTACAATTTGAGGTTTTGACACGAGGGTCGGGTTAAGACTTTCTTTGATATAAAATAAAACGCCACCTTCATTTTTATTTATTCGGCTGTTCTCAAACATTACATAACCGGGAAGTAAATACTCTGCTAAAAAGTCTCTATCTTCTGTATTGAGCCAAGATTCTGTTATGCCAATCACATCATAATTTTCTGTAAACACTAGTTCCTCTAAATCTGAAAATTTATTGCGTATGCTACAGCGTTTGCATAGAAAACCTTTAAAGTTGCGGTTTTAGAACTCACAGAACGTTCTTTCATCGAATTTTTGGTTCTGGTCGGATCTACATTTACATTCATGGCTGTCCTCGGTCCTCGGTAGTTATTCCTGGCGGTTTTGAATTTGGGTCGTGTTGGTGGAGCTTTATCCAAATTCGCGGTTCTTGGATGGAGGATGATGTGAAAGCTTTCCAGCAACCATTTTCTACTGTCTAATTTTTGTACTGCTATAATTGCGGTAGACTGTACCTTACCCTTCTGGCTTCTTGCCACCACCAACACAACCCCCTCCCCCCACCTACTCCCTGACTATCAGTCGCCTCACAAAGAAAAACAAAAAAAAATGTGGCGGCGAAACGACTGAACCAATCGGTTCCATATTTGTGTGACAAGTCCCCTACCTTTCTGTCGTCCCCCCACCACACCCCCACCTCCCTCCCACCACCCACTTCCAGCGTATCCGTACGAAGAAAAGGAAAAAAAGGAAATTCCGTGGTGGCGAAACTACCTCACCAATCGGCTTCATATTTGTAACACAGTCAATTACCCTTCTACATTCCCCACACCATCCCCCAAATATGAAAACTAAGGGGGTTAACCATGAGGAAGAAAGGGGACCAGAAAAACGACCCAAAAACAAAAATATATATATGTTGGCTCGCTACCCCTCACCAGGAAAATATTGAAACCTGGATGGGGGTAAACGTCTTAAAACAGTAGGCTGAACGGGGCCGAATGGATTATAGGCAAAGAGAGAGAGGGAGAGAAAGAAAAAAAAAACGAGGAGGGAGAGAAAGAGAAAACAGCGAGGTGGGCTCGATTAGGCTAAGCCGTAACGTAAACATTGAGCCCACCTCGCTGTTTTCTCTTTCTCTCCCTCCTCGTGTTTTTTTTCTTTCTCTCCCACCTCGCCGAAGGTGCTCTTTGGCATCGTCGATGTTCTCGGAACATTTGAGAGCATCGGCGAGCAGAGCATGGTTAGCATCCATGCAGCGTTGCAAAAGTTTTTTTATGCGAAACCCTCCGCGATGTCTCGCCGATGTCGCAGATGATCACAGATACCCTCGCAGATCCTTCGGCGATGCTCGACGATGCTAGCGAGGGTAACCAATCCTCGTGAGTCCTCGTCCAAAATTTTGAACTGTCCGAACATTTGCGAAGGCCCTTGCGAGGCCTTGAGAGGCCTTGAGAGTCAAACGATTGTTCATGAGAGGTGTTGAGACATGTCACGAATGTGCCAATTTATTGGTGTCGGCGACGAAAATCGTGACTTGTCTCACCAGTGGGAAAGGGGCATTAGGTGTGTGGGAAAGAAGTGTGGTGTGCTTGTAAAGTGTAGTGAAATTAATAGGAGGAGGTGTTTGTGAGAGTTAGCTAGATTACTTTCTGTGTAGGTGACGCACAACCGAAACAGGGGGGGGGGGGGGGGAGCCAGGCAAATGAAACAGGAGTTCCAACAACTCCTTATCATATATGTCTATGTGGCGTCCCCTGTGTACTGTCCCCTACTTTTCATTAAGCAACACTTTTATAGTCAGTTTAGGAATAATGTTTATGTTGCCTATATTTACAAATTGACAATTGCGTAAATGCCTATCCATTATATATAAACTGTTCGCTTCAATATGTAATACTTGCATTATGAAAATCACAGGTTGGATAATAACATATGTTCACGACTGTGCATTGACGGTAATAAGCCCATCTCATACATGGATAGAAAGGTAAACGACCACTAATGCACCCAATGATTGCATGTGCCTTTCTCTCACCCATTATATATCTGTTATTGTTTACAGTGCACACTTGTGATGTCAGCTCGAACAGTCTTGCGATGTGATGTGATGAATTCGAGGGCAATTCCTTCCAAACGAAACCCCTTTGTCGTATTCTCTGGTGTTATCACCAGATTACTACCATACATTTTTCTCGTCAGTGATTTTTTAGTTTGGTTGTTGTCCAAGTTACTATTATTATGTATCTTGTTCTCCAACATTTATTATGTATTTCCTTTGCTTTTTCACTAAATAGATAACTTTCTGTCGTTGCTTTGTTGTTTTCAATATATGGTTGTTGTATTATGAGTAATTTTTTCCTGTCTTATTCATATGCTGTGCAGAATAGCACATTATATCGTAAGTCTTCCACTTCAGCTCCACACGTAATACAACTTGTGTTTCTTCCAGTAAAGCGCCTTCTGTATGTCAGTGGTAATTTATTTGTTTTACATTTAAACAGCACTATTGAAGAGGGTATAATTCTCACAGATATTCTCTTCGCTCTTTATTTTTCTTCTATTGTCTGTATATCTCCAGGCTAGATTTTGGTTGTAGTTCATTAATCCAGATTTTGGTGTCCCATTCTTGAATCTTCTTCAGTTCTTGTGCTCTCATCGTTTTTATGTTGCCATAACGTAAATCTAGTGTATCAATGTGTTGCTTAAATTTATTTATCCAATTATGTTTTATGCCTTTCATGACTGTAATTTATTACTTATTTCGGAAGTTTATTTATACTCACATAAATGCATATATTATCAGTTGGCCTACGTATATCGATGTTCCCTTGAAATATACTTCTTAAATATTATAGTATACCTTTTATGATTCCAGTCTTCATAGAAGAGGCTCCAATTTCTCCCTTGAGTGTGGAAACTGGAGTACACTTTGCTGCTCCTAAAATTTGACGTGCAATATATTTTTAATTTGTTTAAGCTAAGGTATTATTTGTTAGTTAAACTTATTACATTGGTTCCAAATAGAAATGTTGGCAATGTAATACTCTTCCAAAAAGTTTTCCCCATCATTATATTATTACAACTTTTAACAATAATTGGATAAGTTAGATTAGCCATTTGTTCAGCTTTCTCATACAGTTTTTCTTCATGTTTGGCAGAAATATTGTTGTTGTTTGATATTGTTATGCCCAGATATTTTATACTTGTTCTTACATTAATTAATACATTCTATATTTTGTGGATGCCCTTTCATATTGAAAATTATTATATTGTTCTTTTCTTTCTTTATTAATAATCTTACAGTACGATAAAAAACAAAAATCATGTTATTCTGGCAAACAATATACGATCATATTCATCTTAGAAATTAACCATGCACTGTAAAAGTAAATAAACGGTACGAACAGTCAAAAAATACAATCACTGGTTATATATATTTACCTTCTTATCCTCATTAAATGGGTTTAGTGCCACCAAATATTACTGCGAATTTAGTTATCCAAGAAGTACAAC